>VDFB02017010.1:0-65494 GCA_007258455.2 Sequoia sempervirens | reverse complement strand
ATATTGGAATACTCTTGTGTGAGAATATCGTCTATGTGTGTAATGGAGGCAAGTGTCTCATTTTGGAAACTGTCAATAGTCGAGGCCTGTATAGGATTGGAAAGTGTTTGATCATGAATGGCGTAAATGTCAAGGAGTGGATCGTTTTGGATTTCTTGGTCAATGGTAGGGTCTTGGTCAAGGATGGGGTTGTCATGGATTTGGACTTCTTGGTCAATGGTAGGGTCTTGTTCAAAGATGGGGTTGTCATGGATAGGTGTGTTTTGGATGTCATGATTGTCTTGAAGGACTCCCTGAATGGAGTTTAATATAGGGTCATGGGATGGACTACCTTGTTCTTGACATGAGGGTGACATTATAAGGTTATGCTTTGGGCTTTCATTTTGACATGTATCCTCAAGTTTAGACAATGGGATTTGAATTTGAGCAATGACAAAATTTTCATGACTAGATGTGGCTTGTGAGGGGATGACTTGAAAAGGATTAATGACCAAAGGACTAGGATAGGACGTGGGAACTTGGACTGGACTAGCATATGAAGGACTAGGATATGACATGGGTACTTGCATTGGACTAGTATGTGAAGGATGAAGATTATGACATGAGGTTGGACTAGACTAGCATGTGATGGACAAGGATAGGACATGGAGTCTTGGACTGGATTAACTGTTGAAGGACAAGGATATGACATGGAGACTTCGACTGGATTGGTGTAAGGTTGATTGAAATAGGACATGGAGACTTGGACCGGATCGGTATGGTATGATGTGGGGACTTGACATGAGTTGGTAGATGGTTGATAAGGGATGCAGAATTGGACGAGATTAATAGGTGAAGAGTCAGAATATGACATGGAGGTTTGGAATGGACTATTGGACAGTTGGCTTCCCTTGTCAAGGTTAGGATAAGGGTGATAAGTGGATGTTTGTTGTGAATTATTGGTAGGATTCATGTCAAGTGATTGTTGATGGTGAGGGTAGACGGATGGTGGCAAAGTATTTATGTCAAAGCCTTGTGGTAACTTAGCCCCTTCATCCAAAAGCATGGCTAGAGACCTTTGAGGGTCACGTAAGATTAATTTTTTTACAAAGGAGAATATATCAGGATTTTGCTTTGCAGCTTCTATGTCTTTGAAATATACTCGTCCATTTTGGTCTCTTTCTATGAATGGCTCAAAAATGTTTTGTGATGAAGATGGCATGTTCATGGAAGATTGCATGTTCATGTTGTGAAATGGGTCAGAAAAAGTCCAATGTTTGTTCGTGTCGTAAGTGTTATTGTCAATGTTGGGATAATAATCTTGTCCAAAGTTTGCCATTTGTCATTGTTGTCTTTGAAGCCTAGTCTCAACTGTAAAAGGGATTTTCTCAAATGAGAATGATGAGAATGACAACTAAATGCAAGGATGACACTAGCCTATGTTTTTTGGATTTTTTGGATAAATGATGACAATGCAAGACTATGTTTTTGGATTTTTGACAATAAGGGATGCAATATGACAATGTTGTCTAAAGAAAATGACTAATGCCAAAGGACAATGAAGACTAAGATGACAAGTTATGTCACTATTTTTTTTTTTAATTTTTGGAATAAAGGATGACAATGCAAGATAATGATGACGTTTTCATAAGGAAATGATTAATGCAAGATGACAATGTTGTCAAGGCCAATATGAGGACTAAGATGATGATGTTTGACTAAGGACTTAAATGATTAATGCAAAGTCTAGGTTCAAAATAAGGTCTAAAATGAACAATGCAAAGTCTAAGGTTCAAAATGAGGACTAAGATTGTTTTTTGATGTTTTGCTCAAAAGTTTGATTTGTCCAAGGTCGATTGTTTGTGTCCAGATTTGTGACTGTTGTGTATAATGTTTGAGTAATCCAATAAACACTTGACAAGCACAATGTTTTGGGTGAAAAAAAAACACATAAGATAAGTACAATTCTAAAATGCCAATAGGCTAAGGGTTTGTATACTTGGTATAGCCCACCTTTATACCCCGGATTGGTGATAAACACCTTTCCTTCTCGAGAGCGGATAGCTTAAAATTTTGGTGGCATTGGCTTCCCTCCACGGCTTATTAACGTCATTCGAGCACACCAAATTTAGATTCTTTGGGTAGTGACATCCCAAGAATTGCTATCTCTACTCAAGAGGATCAGTAGTGAGTGTCTTCGGGCATGATACTGTACCCTGCACTATACTAAGTAACGACCAATAGAACGGTTGGACACTAAGACAAAAGGTTTTTAATTCAGGCATTCCATTCGTGGGGCGTGATCCATGCGGCGAGAGTCCCCTTTCGGATCCATCTCGTGGGAACCACGCTCGTGATTCTTGGACTTTCCCCAAGAACCCACTTTTATATACCAGCTGGAAGTCCCTCGGTGTCAGGGTGCTACCGGTCTGAGTCGTTCTGGGGTGAGTACTTTTTCCCACCAGAACAGACCCAAGTTCTAGAGTCAGTAACCGTTTCTCTTACACCCAGGATCGCACGAATGCGCAAGGGGAGAGGATACTTCGATATACCAAATCATGAAGGGTAATTAACAAATAAAGATGGGTCTGATTTTCTGATCACAAGGTTTTCACCAAGTGAGAGCATACTCACCTACCATCTTGCAAGCACAATCAACCAAAGAAGACATGTGTTCTTTTTATATGCACCAAAATCAAATGTTTGCTAATCTATGAAATAAAAACAAACACAATGTTTGTTTATCTTGTCTTCGACATTCGAACCTGCAAACAAAAGATTAGTAGTTCCTTATGCAATGGTCTTCGACACACGAATAGGGATCGCCACACGCTACAAAAAAATAAAAATAACAATTTATTGACATCAGCAACTTAAAACAGTGATAACTTGCTCAAAACTTAACAAAATTTTAAGTGGTAGATATCCATGGAAAGTTAAATGATAGAACTTCAAAACACATAAATTTTTTTCCACGATTCTACACAAAAAAAAATGTTATAGACAAAAGAAAAACGCGGGTTTAAAAATTAAATTAAAAAAATAGCGAACAGTAAAATAGCCATAACTTTCTTGAATCTCAACGAAATTTAAAACCGTTTGATGTTCTGGAAAGCTGAGAGCGAGATCTACAAAACCCAGAAACCATTTGAAAATATTTTATTCTCCAATTTTTTTGTGCTCAAATGAAGGTGACGGAATTTCGTATGATGTTTTGGCTGTAACCTGCAAAACAGTGAAAACAAACAAAAACACACAAATTTCTCTACAAAATGTCAGGTTCACCAATGTAATCAAAGGAAAATCAGTTTGTTAAATGGTTATGATCAAACAACATTAAAATCCAATGATATAACGAAGTACAATGGAAATCAAGTGAAAACGAAAGGGAAATATATCACCAAGAGTCTCCATCTTCCATGCTTCACCTTCGTTACACCTTCTTGCTTGCTGGAAATGTTTTGCCCTCAGATTCGTCTTCTTGAGCAATCTAAAATGCCTAAGCCCTACAATAAGATTCGAAGGATTTGATATGCCTATGACTATTGCCAATGCCTATGTCTTTCTTAAAACAAATGCCAATATTAATCAAATGCCTATGACAAAATATGTGAAACTAAGTAAACGAATGCCTATAGTAATTACGTAAAATGTCAACCTCTCTCAAAAATGAGAAGGAAATGACATTTTATAGAAAATGCCATTTCGAACGGACGGACGAGATAAATCAATGAAATGAACGATCCAGATTACACTTGAGAATCCCTAATTAGGGTTAGGGCAAAATCTTTAATCGAACGGTCAAAATAAAATCAGATCGACGGTGGAGAATAAATGAGACAAATTAATTAGAAAATAAAGATTTTTGAAAAATCAAGAAGGTAAGATTGTTTGATTTGGAAGATTCAAAAAATCAAAGAGATAAGATGTGGACTGAAGATAAGATTTGGAAAAATCAAGAATCTTGCCCGATTGCTTAATTTTTGGAAGATTAATTACTAATTTGAATTAAAATAATTCAAATTAATGATTTTGAGAGATAATAAATAATATTTTTTAGATTATTTATCAAAAAGGACTGACAGTTAGGATCGACATGACATTTTAAATAATTTAATTTATTTAAAATGAGAAGAATATTAAATTGACAATTAAATATTTAATTTTAATTATTTAATTTAAGAGATAAGATTAATTAATTAAATAAATTAATCAATTTATTTAATTAAGACGGTTAGTGACGTATTAAATAAATAAATAAAATTTATTTATTTAATAATCAAGAAGAATTAAATGACAAAGGGGGATTAAATAAATTAAGAAATTTATTTAATTAAGGGAAGACTTAGCCAATTAATGACGTATTTAATAAATAAATAGAATTTATTTATTTAATAATCATGAAGAATATAAAGACATGAATTAATTAAACAATTATAAATTATTTAATTAATAGTCGAATGTGGACCAAGGACATAATTAAATGTTATAATTATGCTAGGACGAAAGTGGTAAAAATGAAGCTTACAGGCCTAGGTCATTTTTAGGTGTCTACATTTTGATATCCAATTGGGAAGCCTTAACATCCAAAAATTACTAACCTGATGTTTCATAACAATTTTCCCAACTATGACATCATCTTCCCCATTCACTTTGCAAGCACTACCCAACTGAAATTTTGAAGGCACAAACACATAAGGTACTTTTTGCAACGGTAATTTTCAAACTAATGATTAATAAAAAAAACTTAAGACATCCATTAAACTTGCAAGAAAACAACTACTTGAAAAAATACATAGAAGCATCATCAAATGGTTCAAAAATCATCCTCAATATAAGTCCAAAAAATTGATGTTCTTGTGCAAGTTATTTAGGTTTATTCTCTTACAATTCATCAAAATTAGAAAAAAGGGTAGCAAGTCAGGGGATTCGATTGTGGGAAAAATTTGTAGTTAAAAGGGTTTTGTACTATGTCAAACATCATTTCATTAGTTTCAATCCCACCATTTTATCCATGTGATTACTTCCCTATACAATAAGAATAAAACTGCATTCATTTTATTGGTTTCGATCCCTTCAATCCACCTTTGCAACATCTACATGATGTAAATATTTCTAGTGAATGGTTGAAACATATCAGAGGCAATTGAAGGAAAATCTCTCACAAATTAAGGAATGATTCAGGTATTGCATGGAACATGGAGTTAACCTAAAAATGTTGCAATTCCCATTTAACATCTTAAAAGGTTGCAATAATGTTGAAATTCAAAATGGTACAAGGAGAGAGAAAAAATCAATACCTTAGCTTTGGCCAATGAAATCAAAGGATCAAGAATGATAGGAGGATCTATATCAGTTGCCATAACTATAAAACTCTAATATTCTAAAGTATAACATCTTGGTTGTTGTAGCACCCTATACTCATTCAGTATTAACAAAAAAGAAACTGGATATTGATCCACTGCCATATTGGATCTCACAGGATTCTCCTTCACAAACAACAAATGATATATATTAATTGTTTAGCAACTTCTTTAATATGCCCATGTAAGTAGACTAAACTAAGTGAGGTTGAGGGTTTGAAGTAGAGTACCATCTTCTTGGTATGTGCTTGACTTTGATCATGACTTATATCTTGAATGAAAATAGAAAGCTAGCTGCACTGCAAAATAATTGTGAGAAAATTAACCACAAAATCCTAATTAATTAAAATACTCCTTCGAGATATTTCAAGACAAGATATTTCAGTTAATTTATAAGAGAGATAATTTCACTATCCAAACAACCATCAATCTATTTACTATATACAATTTCCCAAAATTCAAAATTTGAATGTAATGAAACTAACCATAATTACCAAAGATTTGACACCAAAATGTAGTACAAAATGAATTGTTTGACAATAATTGTGTTTTGATAAACTAGATATACCCTTGATATATTGATTTAAATAACAAGGAAAGATCAAACTAGAGACACCAAGATAACATTCATTAATTCACTTCAACAAACAATTGAAACTAGAATTCAACCACCAATTATAACTTCATTATATTGATCTTCAAAAAGATTTTACAATACGTTTCAAAATTTTGTCCTAACTGACAAGTTAAAAAGTGTCTTTCCAGTTACCCACTTTTAACATAAAACAAAAAGTATTAATTATTGTTGTTTACATAGGATTACATAAAACTTTAAATGCAGTGAAAGATGAGAAGTGAAGAGAATTTATCAAATGTTGAAGTCCACAATACTCGCAAGATACAAAAGTCTATTACTCATCATAAGGTACCCGTGATCATTCAGATTTGGCAAGTTCTTCTCTTCATGATAGTATCTACAAGGCTTGATACTTCATTGCAAGGCCTATTCTTCTAGGGGAGCTAGATATGTATGCTCCCATTGGTACACTGTGTAATCATGAGGCCATTTGTACTCTTGGATTTTTTGTGTGTTAGCCATGTGACTCTTCCATTTGTTGTCTAATAAACCTTTGGTATTCGTGATGAATTTTGAGTACCCAACATCTAGTGCAATTATTCCATCCAAGGTTAAATTGAGGCTATAAATATTTATGTCACCATGATTTTGTATATTAGTGAGGTAGTTGGGAACAATTTTTCTAAAATCATCTATCCAATCCTTGGAGCCTTTTAGTTGATCATCACCCCTTAGTATCTTAGGCACAAACCACTGCTTTAGCGTGTGAAATGAATCCATTCTTTCCTTGATATTTTGGTCTTCTACAAACATGTATTGAAATCCATGTATGACCATTCAAACCATTTGCTTAGTAGTCTTTAAAGCTGCAGGGGCCTAAACACTCCTTTATAAAATTCTGCACAAAATTGTTAAGGTGTGATGTATAGGTTTTCATTTCTTCAATCAGGGGTCCAATATAGGTACATGGGCCTTTATCTGATCAACTGCTTGTGACAAGGAGACATAACTTTTAATCACATTTTCTAATTTTTCCACAATTAGTTTAACCCTATGCTCCAAGATCTGTTCCAATACCCCGAGGGTTTCTCTCTTTTCTCTTTACTTTGTTTCTTCGTTACTCTTTTTCAACTTCTCAATTTCTTGTTTTAGCACATTATCTTGTTCAACAGTGATTGCACCTATATCACTTTGGATGGTAGGGAGTTCGTATACTATTAATTCTATGCTTTGGGAAGGACCTGCTCCCTTCAACTGTTGTTTCAATTTCACATTTTTGTTGGAATATTTTCCTCAATCCATACTGACATGTAACTCCTGAAAGGAAAAGTTGCTGTGACATTATTCATGTTTGGGCGACTAACTATTCTAAATCCCCTTGAAATGTTCATGTCGCCGAGATAGAGGTGATGTCTTGCCAAATGAAGTCTATCACTGTGACCTAGATGTATTCGCTGTGACCTTTCGTCGAAGTGGAGACCTCTGGCTGAACGAATGTTCTTATCAGGGAGAAGTCCTAGCGACTGGAAAATGTCTCACCAATAGCATATGGCTATCGAGGTAACACAAGGGTGTCGGGAAGATCTCTTAGTGACTGTTGGAAGGTCATGCCAATAGAAGTATTCACTTGATGCCTTCGCAGTGACAAAAAGACTTTGGTAAGGAGTCTTGGCAACGGGTGCCTGGTCTCACCAACGGGGATGCAACTGAAGTCATCAGAGTAACTCTAGGCGCCCAGTGAAAGGTCTTGGCGAAGTCAAATGTCTTGCCGACTCGGAAAGACATGGGCGCTCGGTATGTGGTCTCGGCGAAAGACATAAGTCTTGCCGACTAGTGATTGGAGCAATCGGTGTGACTTAGGACCTCGGTATGAAGTCCTGGTGAAAGTGATGAGTCTCGCCGACTGGTTGGTGCTTCAGTGAAACTTGAGGAGACTCGACAAAACCTTTTGGAAAATGAGAAGTCTTGCCGATGGAAAAGTGGAAGTCACTGTGACTTGTGAGCATCAGTATGAGTTTGGCCGATGGAGGAATCTCTTGCCGATAGAAACGCAATGGATGTCGATGGATTCGGTATGTCTCATGGTGTTCGTTATAATGTCCTGCTGACTATTGGGATCTATGATGATACCAATATGAAATCTTTGTGGCATTGGAGAGACAATGTTAGTGTCTCACCGATATGCCAACAAAGATTGAACGCCTTTGACCATCCTATGTGGAGCATTGTGGACCAATCAGAGGAAGTGATTTTTGAATGGATGGCAGTTAGCTTTTTGCAACTGTTGCGATGCTGGAGCTGAATAGCATGCAGGGAAAAATAAATGCTCAAGTAGAAACTTTCTATGATGGGGCACTAGCGGATAAGGATGAACAGAAGGTAAAAATCAGAATGTGATAAGATAAAAGCAGATCGATTCTGAGTTCTGTGACAATGGAATTGTTGAGAGAATTTCTGTAACTAAATAAAAAATGAATGAAACTACTGTGAACTAATACCAAAGAGTTGTATCTTTGATTGTATGTAATTGTTGTTACTGTAATACAAAGAGATTTAGCTTGGTGTGGTGGGTTATTTCCTGAAAGGGTTTCCCACGTAAATCTGTTGTTCATTGTCTTTGAGTATCTTCTATGTTTCTATAAATATTTCATGTGTGTCTTAATTGGATTATAATTTGAAAATTAAAAGTACTGTCTACTTACTTCTCTATGGTTTTGACGTTAGGAAAGTTGCTTCCACACCGTTTCTTTCCTTACAAGTGGTATCAGAGCCTGGATAGTTGTGTTATCCTTGTGAGTGGGTTGGGTTTTTTGTGTCAATTCTTTTTCAGTGGGAGTCTGGTAGAGGTCTAATAGTTTAATTACAAATTAAGATGGCTAGCACATCCGAGAAGATGGAAATAGAGAAATTCAATGGTAGCAATTTTGAGCTGTGGAAACTCAAAATGGAAGATTTGTTAGTAGACCGAGATCTTTGGACTACTGTGTCTGGAACAATGCCTCGAGGCATGAAGCAAGAGGATTGGGACCTGGTAGATAGAAAATAAAAAGGGCTGATAAGGCTCTGTTTGGCAGACTCTGTTCTTCTGAACGTTCATGAAGAAAATACTACATCTTCCTTGTGGAAAAGACTGGCATCAATTTAGCAAGGAAAGTCCTTAGTGAACAAATTATTCTTGAGGAAGAAGCTATACTCTTTGAGGATGTAAGAAGGAGGATCTATTGCTGATTGCTCAGTTAACATCTGTTGGTGTGAAGATTGAAGATGAAGATTGCTGCATGCTGCTGCTATGTTCTTTGTAGATTCTTGGGATCATCTGGTGATGGCTATTGGGAGTACAACATCCACTTTCAAGATGGAAGATGTTGTTGCTTCTTTGTTATCGGAAGAGATGAGAAGAAAATATTTTGAGATGGCAAAGGAGGCTCTGGCTATCAAAGGTAGATCGAAGGAGAAAGGCAAGAAGAAGGACAAGAAGTCCAGATCAAAATCAGAAGGGAGATCAAAGTCTCCTGGCAAGAAGTCCAAGGTGAAGTGCTGGAATTGTGGGCAACCTGGTCATGTCTGAAAGGATTACAAGGAGGAGAAAAAGAAGAAGAACTCTTCTGGCAATGATTCTTCTCATAGTGATGCAGACGCCTTCATTGCAGCTTTGGCTACACGGGCATTTGATGATGTCTGGCTGATTGATTCTGGAGCATCTTTCCACATGACATCTCATAGAGACTGGTTCACGAAGTATGAAGAATACAATGGTGGAAAGGTGTATTTGGAAAGTGATTCATCTTTGGAAATTTTTGGCCGTGGAAGAGTCAGAATTCAATTCCCTGATGGAAGAGTGAAGAGAATCAATGATGTGATGCATATACCAGGTTTGGCTTGAAACCTACTTTCTGTAAGTAAGCTGAATGATATTGGAGTGTAGGTCACATTCTCTGGAAATGGCTGCAAGATGACTAGAGGCTCTATGGTGCTGGCTAGGGGTGCTCGAATTGGTATCTTGTACAAGCTGGATGCACAAGCTATACAATACAATAGTGTCTCTGCGAAGTCACATAAAGCTACTCATGAGGGAAACATTCTTGATGGAGTAAACACCATGGAGTTTAAACTTCCAATAGAAAAGACTATGCTTTGGCATCATAGGCTTGGCCACATTGGTGAAAAAGGTTTAAAAACCTTGAAAAATAAAAACCTGGTAGAAGGGCTTGAAGATTGTAACCTTGAGTTTGAATTTTGTGAACATTGCTTATATGGTAAACAACACTATGTTTCATTTTATTCCAGTCCTCACAAATCTTCTGGTTTGCTTGATTATATTCATTCTTATGTGTTTGGTCCAGTGAATGTTCCTTCTCTGTCTAAATCAAGATACTATGTGTCGTTTATTGATGATTATTCAAGATGAACATTTGTATATTTTCTGAAAAGTAAATCAGAAGTGTTTAGTCAGTTTAAGGAATTTAAAAACCTTGTTGAAAATTAGATTGGTAGGAAAATAAAATGCTTAAGGATTGAAAATGGCGGTGAGTTTTGTTCAGATGAATTCAAAAGGTATTGTATAGATCAAGGGATTAAAATACATAAGACTACACCTTATACTCCACAGCAAAATGGACTTGTTGAAAGGTTCAACAAGACAGTAATGGAAAGAGCTTGAAGTATGCTGAGTAGTGTTGGCTTGGAGGAGAAGTTCTAGGCTGAAGCAGTCTCTACAACATGTTACTTGGTAAATCATTCTCCTAACTTTTCTCTTGTTGAGAAGACACCTTTGGAAACATGGTCTGGAAAGAAGCCCTCTCTGAGACATATTCGAGTCTTTGGCTATGAGGCATATGCATATGTGCCATTTGAAAAAAGATCCAAGTTGGAAAACAAAGCTGTAAAGTGTATTTTTATTGGCTATAGTGCTAACATAAAAGGATACAAGCTTTGGAACCCTGAGACTAAGAAGGTTTTGTACAGCAGAAGCATTATATTTCATGAGTGAAACCTTCTACATTGGATCTGCAGTCAGAGAAGAAATCAGAAAATGAAAAGGATGTAGCAAGAATTCCTCCGACACCAGATAAAGAGGAATTGAAAAATAAAAATGTACCTGATACTGAGGAAAGCTCAAGTAGCTCTGAAAGTTCTGAAGAAGATGAAGAACCACCTCAAATCTATGAGGAGGTCAACTCATGAAAGAAAGCAACCCGATAGGTATGGGTTTTCTTTAATAGAGTCTACTTGTGCCTATGCTTTAATTTTAGCACTGATGAACCTAGGACTGTGAAAGAGGCATTTAAAATGTCTGATTCAAACTCTTGGTTGGAAGCCATGAATGAAGAAATGGCATCATTAGAAAATAATGATACACGAGTTTGGTGCCATTGCCAAGGCAGAAAAGCCGTTTTGAAAATGGGTATTTAAAAAGAAAATTGGTCCGGATGGCGTGTAGAAAATATAAAGCGATGCAGGTTGCAAAAGGTTATTCCGGTAGAGGGAATTGATTATGGAGAAATCTTTTCTCTTGTAGCTAAGCGACATCCATTAGATTTCTTTTGTCACTTGCAGCAGCGTATGAATTAGAAATTGAATAGATGGATGTGAAGACAACGTTCTTCATGGTGATCTTGAAGAAGAAATTTATATGTCCCAGCCGGAGCACTTTGTGGAAAAAGGTAAAGAAACACTGGTTTGCAAGTTAAAGAAATCTCTGTATGGGTTAAAATAGTCTCCTAGAATGTGGTACCAAAAATTTGACACTTTTTTTTTGTCTTTGGGATTTGTAAGATCAAAATGTGATCATTGTGTATATTATAAAGCTGAAAGTGATCAAGTCCTTATTATTGCTCTCTATGTTGATGATATGATGTTCATAGGCAATAGTAAGCTAATGATTTTGATCTTAAGTCTCAGTTGTCTGCAAAGTTTGAAATGAAAGATCTTGGTGCAACAGGGTATGTTCTAAGAATGGAAATAACCAGGGACAAGAAAAATAAAAAACTTTGGCTCAGTCAGAGTAAGTATATCATGACTGTTCTAGAGAGATTTTGTATGACTAATTGCAAGTAGCTAGTTGTTCCAGTTACACAGGGAATGAAGCTATCTGTTGAGGATTGTCCAAAATATCCTACTGAGATGGAGGACATGACCAGTGTACCTTATGCTAGTGCGGTTGGTAGCCTTATGTATATAATGGTCTGTACAAGGCCAAACATTTTCCAAGCAGTGGGAGTTCTTAGTCGGTTTATGGCTAATCTTGGAAGGACACATTGAGATGTTGTGAAGAGAGTGTTTAGATATCTGAAGGGTACTTCAAACTATGCTTTGTGTTACCATGGGAACTTGGTTGAATCACAGAGAACTCTCAGTATTCAAGGTTATGTGGACTCTGATTGGGCAGGGGACATTGATAGTAGAAGATCCACTAGTGGATATGATTTCATGATGAATGGTGGTGTAGTGAGTTGGATGAGCAAGCGATAGGCTGTAGTCACTTTGTCCACTACAGAGGCAGAATACATGGTAGCTACACATGCCTGTAAAGAAGCAATCTGGATAAGATGTTTGTGTTCTAACATTGGTTTTGATGCAGCAAAAATTACTATTTACTGTGACAGTCAGAGTGCTATATGTTTGGCAAAGAATCCTACTTTCCATGCCAGGACGAAACATATAGATGTACAGTATCACTTTGTATGAGATATGGTGGAGGATGGGAAGGTCTCTTTGGAGAAAGTGGATACTCTAGAGAATGTTGCAGATGCATTGATGAAGCCTGTGAGCACAGACAAATACAAGTGGTGTGCCAGTTCGATGGGCCTCTTGGCCCATGAATTTTAGTAGTTTTATTATGCTATGGAGTTTTTAGTAAGGTCTTCGTCAAGTGGGAGATTGTTGGAATATTTTCCTCAATCCATACTGACATGTAACTCCTGAAAGGAAAAGTCACTATGACATTATTCATGTCTGGGCGACTAACTTTTCTAAATCCGCTTGAAATGTTCATGTCACCGAGACAGAGGTGATGTCTTGAATGAAGTCTATTGCTATGACCTAGATGTATTTGCTGTGACCTTTGGACGACAGAATGTTCTTATCAGGGAGAAGTCCCAGTGATTGGAGAATGTCTCACCGATAACATATGGCTATCGGGGTAACACAAGGGTGTCGGGAAGATCTCTCAGCGACTGTTGGAAGGTCACACCTACAGGAGTATTCACTTGGTGCCTTCGTGGTGACAAAAAGACTTTGGTATGAAGTCTTGGCGATAGGTGCCTGGTCTTGCCAACGAGGATGCAACTGAAGTCATCGGAGTAACTCTCGGTGCCCGGTGAAAGGTCTTGGCGAAGTCAAATGTCTTGCCTACTCAGCAAGACATGGGTGCTCGGTATGTGGTCTCGGCGAAAGACATAAGTCTTGCTGACTAGTGATTGGAGCGATCAGTGTGACTTAGGACCTCAGTATGAAGTCCTTGCGAAAGCGATGAGTCTCGTAGACTGGTTGGTGCTTTGGTGAAACTTGAGGAGACTCGACAAAACCTTTTGGTGAATGAGAAGTCTTGCCGATGGAAAAGTGGAAGTCGCTATGACTTGTGAGCATCGGTATGAGTCTGGTCGATGGAGGAATCTCTTGCCGATAGAAACGCAATGGATGTCGATAGATTCGGTATCTCTCATGGCGTTCATTATAACGTCCTACCGACTGTTGGGATCTATGACGATATTGATATGAAATATTTGTTGCATCGGAGAGACACTGTTAGTGTCTCACCGATATGCCAACAAAGATTGAACGCCTTTGACCATCCTATGTGGAGCATCGTGGACCAATCAGAGGAAGAAATTTTTGAATGGATGGCAATTAGTTTTTTGTAACTGTTGCGATGCTAGAGTTGAACAACATGCAGGGAAAAATCAACGCTTAAGTAGAAGCTTTCTATGATGGGGCAATGGCGGATAAGGATGAATAGAAGGTAAAAATTAGAATGTGATAAGATAAAAGCAGATTGATTCTGAGTTCTGTGACAATGGAACTGTTGAGAGCATTTCTGTAACTGAATGAATAGTGAATGAAACTACTGTGAACTAATACCAGAGAGTTGTATCTCTGATTGTATGTAATTGTTGTTACTATAATACAAAGAGATTCAGCTTGGTGTGGTGGGTTATTTCCCGAAAGGGTTTCCCACGTAAATTTGTTGTTCATTATCTTTGAGTATCTTCTCTGTTTCTATAAATCTTTCATGTGTGTCTTAATTGGATTGTAATTTGAAAATTAAAAGTACTTTCTGCTTACTTCCCTGTGGTTTTGACGTTAGGAAAGTTGCTTCCGCACCGTTGCTTTCCTTACAATTTTCTATGAATAACCTATTCACTTCATCATTCAGATCAGTTCGTGCTTTCTCATATTTTGCCAATCTAATCTCCATAGCTTTAACCACATCCCTAGTAAACATTTCTGAGTGCATTATCATAGTAGCTACCTCTATTGTTGATGTTTCTTGAAGTGTCTTTACCATAGAATTCCCTCTCATTTATTTTACAGCATCAAGCAATATTGGTTTTTCTATTCTTTTTTGATTTGTCCAAAAGGCTAGGGTTTCAAGTCTTGGATTGTAACCTGTGCCACTCATTCCCTCATCTAAATTGAATTCAAAAACCAACACAAGATCTTCTTGGCTTGTTACTTGATCTATTAAGAATATATTTTTAATTCCATCCTATGAATAATTAGTATATTGCTTTCTAAGACCAATTTTCTTGCTTCTTGGGGGCTAATAGTAATTTCATTTATCATGAGTTCTTCAAGAGTTTTGGAAAAAATTTGGTCATGCTATGACTCCTTAGTGCCCATCTTATTAATTTGGAGTCTTTCCTCAAATTATTTCATTTTCATCTTAAACCAAAAAACCTTAAACTCGGGAGTTTGAATAAATTGATCATCTTCAATAAATCTAAGGGTAGCAATCACCCTTTCATCATCATGCACTTCTTGATCATTATGCCCATGTACATACACTCTTTCTTCTATTTTGTGAGCATTAGTTGCAAGCTTAGGTAGTGGTTGATCAACTTCATCATCTTTAAAATTCAAAAGTACATCGACTACCTCTTCAGTATCTCCTACTCCTTCACTTATTTTATATGTCACTTAGGGTTCCACTCCATGTTTCTTCTACCTTTTAGGACTTGGTTGCTTAGGGGATGTTTCTGATTGTATTGTAGTAGTGTCTAGTAGGGGCTTTGTGATTACAATGCCACTTGGTTTGATGGGCAGCTTGGAGGGTTTCAAAGACTGACCCTGAGGTTTCTTTTCTGGTTCAACATATAATCTTTCAAAGTTGTCAATTATTATGTTCATCCTTTTGATAGGATCCTTTTCTTCAACATAGAATCCTTGGAATCCAATGTCCCTTTTCTTCTTCTCCTCCTCAAGCCTCTTTATGATTTCCCACTTCCTCTTCCTCTAAAACACTTCATTAGATGTAAATAAATTTCGTATTACATCTTCATAATCCATTACATGGGTAATCCCAACTTTAGTGAGAAGTGCCTGCTTTATAAAATTAATATCCCCTTTAGGATCAAAGACCCTTTCTCCTTGTGACTTCAATGAATACCGCATCTTCAAATAGTTCTCTAGTTCTTCAAGAGTGTCAGACCCTACAATAGCTCCTCAAATTTAGTTAGGTTAGGGAGGAATGTCACCTTTTTCTGTCTTTTATAACATCCTACTCCATCCATAACATTTGCCACATAAATTCTAAAAATGCAATTCAAATAGAAACAAATTTAGGTAAAGCATGTGGGGCTTGAGGACACCCATAGACCCTTATTACTATTTGGTCTGCTAAGAAGAACCACTTACCGAAATTGTGAGTGTGTCCTTGCTCTGACTTCAATGCTAAATGTCTTAATACTTGAATGATTTTATTAGACAATCTTGGTGAAATATGACCAAGAGCGTCCATGACCTTTACTATGAAATCATCATGAAATATTACATAATCACTATTTTTTACATCTACTATCCCAAATGTAACACCAGTTTTGTACAAGAAACCTATTCCCTTTATCATCAGTCATTCACAAACACATTCTTTTAGTCCATCTATTTCTATTTTGGTAAAATATTAAATGACATAGCAGAGAGTATTTCTTGAAAGTGATGGGAGCTAAGTTCTCTCTTACTTGCAAAAATCCCTCATGTAGCCCTTTCTCAATTTCAACAACAAAGTAATACTCAATATTGACTTAAGGATTTTGCATCCTCATTGCCATCATCATGGGATACGTTGGCATCCTCTCTTCAACATCTATTCCAAGCACTTGGCACAAAGAAAAATAAGTTCTTTTGAAATATACTTGGAAGTCTTCTATGACAACTGGCTCATTTTGGGAGGGGGAGATAGGTATCCTCCTATTGTTTACACCCTTTTTCATGTGTAAAGGAAGTTCATCACTCTTGTAGGTTTTTATCAATCTCCTATAGTCCTCCTTACTTCTATCCAAGTCGATCTTAGTGATAGCTTGCTTGTTTAACATAAAACACTCTATAATTTCTTCTTTAGTTAGCACCACTAATGGTGAACCATCTAGAATTCTTATAGTCCTGGTAGTCAAGTGATAATATTATGCCAATACTTTAATAAAATCAACATCAACGAAGACATTTGGGACTATCAATTTGGCCAAATCTAAGGTCCAAGGATTCAGAATTGGAATCTTCTCAACCCTTTTTTCATAGAAGTACCGAAACAGATCCTACCTTGAGATAGAGATAATTGGGTATCTACATCCATGGGTTGTATCTTTAAACACATTTTTGGATCCTTTGTCTACAAAATTAGGTAACACATCTAAAATGGATTGTTGCAGGGCCCTCTTCTTTGATTTAGAAACTGTGGACTCTTCCTTTTTACTTGCAAGTTGAATTCTTTTGGATGACATGTTGAAGAATTTACTCCTACTTGATTTTTTAAGTGTCTACCTGTAGAAGAAAATTCAGTTCTTATACACTTGCTACAAAGGGTTTTTGTGAACTTACCCAGTGAAATAATAACTATAGAGTTTTCCTGCTTGAAATCCCTTGCCTCTGGTATGCTGAGCTTTGTGAATGACTGCCAAAATGTGGTCAAGTCCCAAGTAATATTTTCTTCCGAGCTTGATGACCTCCCTATTAATGTAAATTCATGCAAAATATTTTAGAATCTTCCCATATTTTGAGTATGAATACATTTCGTTGATCTTGGGAAATCAAATGGTCTAATTGTTTAATGCTTTGATAGCTTGTATCATAGTACTGCTCTATCATTTAAAGACCACTGCAGTGTAGTGTTAGTAGTATCGCTAATGCAGCCAAGGTAGGAGGATCCAATTAAGGACTGTCCAACCTTCCAGCCTAGACTATCAACTCCATGATCACACAGATATGCAATGAAATTTAAAAGTTAATTCACAAAAATCAGACATTCATGAATACCAGACACAAGATTTATCTTGGGAAAACCATAATAGGGAAAAACCCAGCCTTTAAAGCTCATTCATCATTATATTAAGTCTCAAAACAATTTACATATGCCTTAAGGGCTTTACAAATTCTAGGCTGCGACCCAAGGATTACAAAAGAACATTCTCCATCAACTCTTATGTTTGTCGATCTACCTACAGATCTTGCACTGCTTCACTGATCTGTGATCTGAGCAAGCCACCTTGCAAGTTGCCTCAAGTTCCTTTTCTTTGTGATCCTTCTAGATTAGAACACCTCATCCCTGTGCTTCATAATCTCAACACTCTTCCTTCTTGCTTTGTAACAATCATCTATCTCCTATTTATATCCTCCGCAAGTCATTTTATCTTAACATGTCAGCCCAATTACAATGGCTAATAAAATAACGCACCAACTCAAATAGGTCAGCCCCAAACAATAACAAATTATCATACGAATCAACCAAGGTCGACCACAACGAAGCCAAGACCCAAAACAACTTCCTTGATCACAAAAACACCTTCTAAATTATTCCTTGAAGATCAACAACATGCCTCAATGCCCTGTCGGCCAAGAACAAGAAAACATAAACTCTTCAAAATAAAATCACCAATCACAAGCACACAGATCAATGTGGACCAACAACACATGATCTAGAAACATCCATGAACCTCACGAATCACCACCGCAACAACTGCAACAACTCAAGCTCCCAGAATCACATCATCCTCCTTCCGAAACACCAACCAGAATAACTAAATACCATCAGCACACAAATCTTCACAACTTGATTGATCCTTCGCATGGACCTCTGAAACTTTCGATGAAAACACTAGATACATTCTACATAAAACCCTTTAATCCACACCTTCATATTATCATCACACTAAGCTAGACGAGCTGATGGTTAAACTGGACTTTATTGTCAACTGCTTCAACTTCGGGATGCTCCTGCATCAAACTCTTGGGGCTATTTGAAAAGTGAGCCTCTTCACTTTGGTCTATACTATATCAAATCCAATATTGCTTCCTCAAATGGGTTCAACGATTTGTCCACAGGTAGTTGCAACTGCCTCAAGGTTGGCATTCTGTTCAAGTCCACCTTGCAAAACTTCCTCAAGCTCTACTAGGTTCAACACTCTACTTGCAGGCATTGCACTGCCTCACGGCTGGCAATCTGAGCAAGCCCACCCTAGAAGTTTCCTCAGGTTCTTTATCTTTTCATGGTCAAGGTTTGGCGATCTACTTGCAAGCCTTGCACTACCTCACTGTTTAGTGGTTTGAGAAAGCCTACCCTGCAAGTTTCCTTAGGATCAATTCCTTCATTCATATTTACTTCACTCCGACACATAACCTTTCTCTAGAAGATCAATTCTTCACCTACTTTCGGTTCCATTATGCAATTTGATTCCTCCAATGGTTCCCATTCCTTTGGATAAATTAATTCAGATTCTTCTTCATCTGCACAAACTATCTTTGCATCTTTTTCTATTGCTCCTTCATTGGATTTTCTGACATGAGGTTGTTGATGACACTCAATACTTGATTCTTTCTTCCTCCAAAATCTTCTATGCTCTGCATAAGGTCTGGATCTTAACTCCTCTTTTCCTCCAACATATGAGTTCTTCCATTTGTTTGATCTTCTAAGCACACAAGTAACATGTTTCCACTTTGCTCCATCAATCCACCCATAATCCATCTGCTCATAACCTGTCAGAGGCTTTCTCCTTCACATATTGTCCCAACACATCTTTTCTGAATGATTCCTCAACCCACATAACTTTCAAGGATGTATATCCGAACATATTTCCCTTTCATGTCCATGCCTTTTACAATGTGAACAGTACATACCTTCTCTTCTCTGATTCGAACTTGCAATAACATTCTTACCTTGGTCATATCCAATGCGTTCACCCTTTGATCTCTTCACCAACTCAATAGGTTTTGTAATTCCTTGTTATTGCTTTCCTAATCCTTGTCCTTCATATCACATTCTCTGCGTGATTTTGAATCCAATTCCATCACCAACAATTGTAGGCTTCATTACCTTGTTATCTTCAACTGCACCTAAAGAAACTTTTGCAACATCACATAAATCATTAGTATCACAAGAAACATCACACACTTCAGGTTTAGATCTCAAATTCTCATTCTCCTTCTCCAATCGATTAACATGCTCCTACAAACAAAATATCTCCTTCTGCAATTTGTTCTCCTTATTCAGCTCTTTCAAACTTTCCTCCAAAACAATCTTGAATTATTCTATACATTTCCTTTTAAGGTCTTCAAACATATCCAAATCTGCTTCTAGTTCTTCATTTCTTCTTCTCAAATCTTTCAATTCTTCTTCAAGGGTTCTATTTTCTTTCTTCATCTTATTCCCAATATTTCCCATCTTCTTTCCTTGTCCTGATCTTCTTCAACGGTGACACCTAGGGTTTCACACTCCCTTTCTTCCCAACTGATTCACAACCTACTCTGATATCAACTAATGTAGTCAAGGTAGGAGGATCCAATTAAGGACTTTCCAACCTTGCATCCTAGACTATCAACTCAATGATCACACAAATATGCAATGGAATTTAATAGTTAATTCACAGAAATTAGACATTCATGAATACCAGACACAAGATTTACCCTGGGAAAACCTTAATAGGGAAAAACCCAACCTTCAAAGTTGATTCAGTGTTATATTAAGTATCAAAACAATTTACATATGCCTCAAGGGCTTTACAAATTCTAGGCCATAGCCTAGGGATTACAAAAGAACATTCTCCATCAACTCTTATGTTTGACGATCTGCAGATCTTGCACTACCTCACTGATCGACGATCTGTGCAAGCCACCCTGGAAGTTGCCTCAAGTTCCTCTACTCTATGATCCTTCTAGATTAGAACACCTCATCCCCATGCTTCATAATCTCAACACTCTTCCTTGTTTCTTTGTAATAATCATATATCTTCTATTTATATCCTCCACAAGTCATCTAATCTTTACATGTCGACCCAATTACAACAGCTAATAAAATAATGCTCCAACTCAAATAGGTCGACCCTAAACAATAATTTTTTTTCATGCGAATCAACCAAGGTCAGGCACAACAAATTCGGGACCCAAAACAACTTCCTCAATCACGAAAACACCTTCTAAATTATTCCTCAAAGATCCACAACATGCCTCAATGCCTTGTCGGCCAAGAATAGGAAAACATAAACTCTTCAAAAGAAAATCACCAATCACATGCACACAAATCAATGTGGACCAACAATACATGATCTGGAAACATCCATGAACCTCATGAATCGCCACTACAACATTCACAACAAATCAAGCTGTCAAAATCACATCATCCTCCTTTTGGAACACCAACCGGAATAACTAAACATCGTCAGCACATAGATCTTCACAACTCGACTGATCCTTCACGCAGACCTCTGAAACTTCCAATGAAAACACTAGATACATTCTACATGAAACCCTTTAATCCACACCTTCACATTATCATCACACTAAGCTAGCCAAGCCGATGGATAAACTAAATGTCACTGTCAATTGCTTCAACTTTTAGATGCTCCTCCATCAACCGCCACCTTGTGCACACCCCTTTGGACTCCCATGGGACAATAGGTTAATTCTAGTGGTTGAGTGACTGTTCACCGCCAAACCACTATGTCATATCTGTTAGTGTAATTAATATTTAATTACACTTGCATAACTTTACTTATGTAATATTTTAATTCCTAGGTTAATTATTCTCATCTTTATCTTATTGAGCTATCTTGTTGCTTAAGATAAGATTAGGGTTATGCATACATTGCTTTTATAAAGAAAATTATCTCATGTAATTATGAATTCCTGAATAATAATATTTTGCACATCTTTTTGCAAAGCTTTTCCTTTTCTGATTTTCTCTTATTTGGAAGGATTTTCTAGTTTGCATTTCAGATCTTGGTTTCTAACATGGTATTAGAGCCTTGATTTGCAGCCCCTTCTCAGATTTTTTAGAAAATTAGTGCAGAGTCGTTTGGGATTCCTCAAGGGTTTCATACCTTAAGATTGTCTCTCTATTTGGGTGCTCTTGCATGGTCACTTTTAGCACACATTGAAGGAAATATGAGCTCATTTTTGAGTCCAGGGCTATCGAAAAAGTCAAGATCAACTTTTGTTTCGCCTAAATCCGACATTTTATGCCAGAGTTATGAGGGTTTGAAGATTTGCTAGATCTAGGAGTTGAGAAGCTTTTGGTGCTTTTTCAGGCAGATTAGACCTTGCCATTAGATCCAGAGTGTCTGAGAGATGAAAAATGACATATAACACGCCCTATTTTGGCATTAGCTATTCGCGAGGATTTTTTTTTTTACCTAGCAGGTCGTACGGCCCGCCAGGTACAGGGTACGATCACTTGCAAAATAAAAATTTTCAAAAAAATTTCTGCAATATTCATCGGCTTTTAAAATATTTTCGGGCTTTATTTTTTTTTATGGCATCCCTATATATTTTGGTGGCTTTTATACAGGGGTTTTATTTAAAAAATAAAAATCTATGGCTGATAAATTTCTATGGAGGCCTTTTATTTTTATTGGGAGTTTGTTATTTTTTTGCAGGGGTTGTACCCTATCATGTCGGCCCTTTGCGGCCACCACTCCCATCCCCGTTTTTCAGCCCTCGTCAGTAGCTATTCCCCTCCGATCTTCCTTTCCCGACCACCTCTCCCCACCACCAGCCATCTACTGACATTTTTGTTATTGGTCCCGGTCTGCAGTTTTCCTGCTGAGCCTCCTCCCTTTGCGCCCCAGTCATATCTGAGTCCAAGGGCTAAGGATCTTTGGGCGGCGGACAGTCCATCCACTAGCCGCGCCACCACTACACAACCCACCTACCACCCTCCTGGTGGAGGGTTTCTTTTTTCCATGTTGTCTGCCCGTGGTCATATGGAAGACCAAGGGCTAGAACAGAAGGTGCCAAAAATTGCCCCTATTTTGCCTACATTTACCCTGATTTGCCCTCTTACAACCCTTTTTTTCATTTCGCCATAACTTTTGATCCCGGAGGCAAATGTTTTGAAACGAGATATCACTAGAAAGATGGCAAGCCCAATTTTCTAATGGTGTAGTTTGTTTTCAGCAATTTTGCTGTTTGATGGGATTTATTGCTGGTTGAAGTCAAATGTTTAGATTTTACTCTGGAGGGAATATCTTTTGACTCGGTGATCCTTTTTTCGTCATTCTTGCAGCGTTGGAAAGCTGGTTCAGTCCTCTACATAGATCTAAGGTCTATTTTTATTTTTTGTTTATGCATGTTTGCATTATATCCTTTTACAATCATTGGGTTATTTTAATAAATGAACTAAGATAAAGTTCCATCAGGGGGGTTTCTTGCATAATAATATGATTAGAGTGTGAATGCACTTTGATCTCCATCTCCATCTTGATTTGATGAAAACTCATATGGGTTATATCTAGTTTCTTAGTTTCTTTTGGCCACATTTTTTCTTGCTTGACACATATCAGATTCACATCAGTTCACACTTCAGATTGGGAGTTGATGGTTATTGATCCACATTGGTTCAGATCCTTCTCAGTTTGAGAGCCATGTTTTTATGGTTAATGTTCCAAAGTCTTTATGGTGCTTGTTCCTATGGAATATTTTTAGTCTTAGTTTGGCATCGACATTGGGATACATGGTTTCCATATTTTGTCATCATATCATCTACTGTTGCTTCACAGATTCCAGGGTTGTTCCAGTTTGTGAGTTTTCCAGTGTTCTGTGGCATCAGGTTTGCTATCACATTATTATGATTCTGCTTTGGCTTCTTGTAGCAAAAAGTATCTTTCCTTGCTTGTCGTATTGCGGTTCCAATGTTACTCCACAGTGTTCTTCTAGTGCTTCTTTGCAACAGTCATCTCATTGTAGGGGGGTTTTGTCCCACTGGGTTTTCCTTCTCTACCTCATTATTGCATTTGTACTTGGGTACCTGATCAGGCCTTGTTTCCAGGACCCATTCATGCTTTCTTGCATTCATCTTAGTTTTAGGTGCATGCTTTGTTAGTCTCCCTAAGTTGCACTTATGGGGGGGTGTTAGTGTAATTAATATTTAATTACACTTGCATAACTTTACTTAGGTAATATTTTAATTCCTAGGTTAATTATTCTCATCTTTATCTTATTGAGCTATCTTGTTGCTTGAGATAAGATTAGGCTTATGCATAAATTGCTTTTATAAAGAAAATTATCTCATGTAATTATGAATTCCTAAATAATAATATTTTGCACATCTTTTGCAAAGCTCTTGCTTTTTCTATTTTTCTCTTATGTGGAAGGATTTTCTGGTTTGCATTTCAGATCTTGGTTTCTAACAATATCAAGACCACTACTAGGTACTAGTAGCAGTATCTCCACCCCATGCACACCCATTTGGACTCCTACAAGATAGCGGGTTAATTTTAGCGGTTGAGTGATTGTTCACTGCCATACCACAGTGTCACTGTTTACTCCTTGCGGGGCTGCAATTTATTTTAGTTGTTAACATGTTCTTACCGCCACCTCGCGGTATTCATATTTGGTTGCCGTGGTATTTCGGTAAGCATTTGTACATTAACCTATATGTCTCTCCATCGTGTGCATACCTCTATTGACTATTGCGGTAGTACGGTATTGGATTTTATTATGAATGCAACATTTTAGATATCATTTTATTGAAAAGATTGAACAATTTTCTAATTTTGTAGTCTCTCAGTTTTAGTTTTTAGTGTCAGTCAAACCTAAGAGATCATTTCTTTGTTTATAATGGGGAGGCTTAGTTCACCTAATGTTAAGATATCTATATTTATTATTAAATCATAGATGTTCATGTTGGAATCAAGGAACATTGAGAGGGAGGGTGAATCAGTGTTCAACGATTTTAACTTTATTAATCTGATATTTAAAGTTCTAATAACATTCAACCAAAAGAAATATGCATGAACATAAAGAAACAACCACAACACCATAACACAAATATTTTTACATGGAAACCCTATTAGGGGAAAAACTATGGTGGAGGTCAATCCATAATATGATCTGAGTATAATCAAAAAGATGTTTACAAAAATGCGAATGCACTTGCATTCAAGCACATGCGTAGAGTTCACTGCTTGAAAACAGAAAGGTTTATTACCTTACAATCAATGTCAAAAGACATATGAAGTGGTAAACTATGAAATAGCATCTACAAATACTTGATAATTGTTTCGATTAATCTCATCAATCAAATTCTTTGACCTTCTATCTGATTCTTCTCTTCTACTCTATCTGGTTCAACTCACATCACAAAAAACCTTTTATGCACAAGTGAAACTGTGCATAATCTCTCTACAATCCTTCTGATTTTTGCATCACATATTGACACACTTCATACATACATCAAAATGATATAATCGATCACTTATATATATCCGTAACTAAATATTTAATCGCTACATGTTGGCTCCAACAAAATATGAAATATTTACCAACTGTTGGCTCAATCCATAATTAATTTTCAATGCGCACCAACTAAATTCAGCCACAACATAATAAGGACCCAAATCAATATGCTCAAACACAAAAAATATTAAACAATTATTCCTTAAATATTCACAATGACTACATTCACTTAGTCGACCTTTAAGCACTGTTAAACAAAAAATTGATCAACTGGATCGTCTAATTTGCACATAGATTAATACAAGGCTCTAAGATTCAAGAATAATAGAGATAATATACCAAACAACCTTCCCTAAGATCCACAACTCAAAATAATAACATAAAAGCGCATATGAATCGATGAACACAATTCTGTTGGATGCTCTGTTCTTGCTTGACAGTTAATCACAAAACTTCGATATGACTTCCGGTATGATCAAATGATGATGTGTGAATTGAATCATTGACTAGGGTTTCCATCATTGACAACACCAAATGACATGTGCAATGTCTCTTTCCAACAATCTCCCCCTTTGGCATTAATGGAAAAACTTAGTGAAAAATGACTAAGTGTCGGATCAATACCAACATGAATCACACTTCCAACCTTCAAAAATCCAAAAAAACAACTCCCCCTAAGATGATTAAGACATTTTTCACTATCCCATTTTCCCCCTTTGACATCAATGGAAAAGGAAAGAATCTACATACCAAAAATAAATAAATAAACTACTATGAACAAACTGCATATGTACAAACAGGCTTCTAGAACTTACATAGGCTTGAATAGATTTCTAAAATTGTTCTTTAGTAGGTTCAAAATCATGTCCCAACCCTTCTTGAGACTCTCCAAGATAGTCATGTGGCCACATAATAAGTAAGATTGCATCTCTACTGATTCAAGGTTCATCGGATCACTGACTGCCATAACATCTTGTGCTTCCTTCAATGCACTCAACATTGTTTCCATCTTAGGACCAATTAGTCATCTAAGCTCACAAACCCTTTCAACCATTATACCTTCTTCATGCTTGAAACTTTTGATCTTGTTAAGTAGGGATATGACTTGACCTTCTTGCTTTCCAACACAAACGGTTAGAGGATCGAATGCTTGAGTGATATCTTCTAACTGTTTCTCACATTCTTTCATTTTCTTTTCAATATCCTCAATGAACTTAGATAAAGATAGACATGAATTATAAATATCACCACCTTCAGGAAAAGAACTTTGAATATTCTTTACGCAAGTAGCTACTAGAGATTTATCATTAGCTATCATCCCTTTCAACCTACTGAACCTTTTACCATCAAACTCCTTTTGAACCTTATCCATAGCAGACTGGATGGAGAATTAGATGAATCTTTGACATATGAAGGCATGATCTTCTCTAGAATACCAGATGCAAGATTCAACAACTCACTATCTTCAATATGTGATTTCAAAATCTATTCCCTTGCCTTGGCTTGTGCAAATGATGAAACTTTTAGTTTCTCAATGGGAGAAAAAGTAGCCAAATTGATAGGACCTCTAATCAATTCAATATCAAAATCTTCCTGTTGCTCTTCTAAAAACTCCTTCATTTCCTTAGTAGTGTCTCTTGCTTCCACAAGAACTTCTTTCACTTCATCCTTCTTCTCTTCAATCACTAATTCTTCTTGGGCTTCGGGAATCTCTTTTTCTTCAACCGAAACTAATTTAGGAGCTTTATTCTCCATAGGAATTTCAACATCATGTATATCTAGAGGATTTAGAGTTTCCTCAAAAGTATCTTCTTTTCCCTCTTCTACTACTAGACCAGATGAGACATCTTCATCATTTACATCTATAGAAACAACATTGTATCTACTCTTTAACATAATTTCCTTGACGATTTTCTTAGTATCCCTTGCAACTTCTTCAGTCTGGCCAATCATCAACTTGTTCACCCTTGTTTTTCTCTTAAAATGCCTTTTTGCTTCATTCAGTATATTCTTCATTTCTTCCAATGACATCACCAAAAATAGATCAACAAGTATCCATTCTCTCATTTGTTCTTCTTCTGTCCTTGCACTCACTCTTCTCATTTCTAAAATTTCATATAGAATTTTGGGTAACACAAACATTATTTCAACAAGAGTCATATTGAAATTATTCAAGTACTTTATTGAAGCTTCCCCAAGAACTCTTTGACCGACACTATCAAAGGTGTCATACCATTCACAAAGAGGCCTAAGATTACCATCCTTAATCAATTCCCCAATTCTTCTATAGACATACCTGATTTGTCTATTTTCATCTTTTTCTTTCCTTTCTCTTCACTGGAGGGCTTGTCCTTACAGGCTTATGTTTCCTTCGTTCCCTTTTGCTTGATTTCTCTTATCTCTTCATTAGATTCAGTCTCTTCACCTTTAGAAACAACATACTCTCTTGTGCTCTTGTCCTTCTTCATTTTTCCTTCTCTCCCAAATGACTTGGCTTGAGCTTTCATAGGACTTGACTTCCTTGTAGGACTAGATGAGAGAGTAGAGCTTCTTATAGATCTAGTTTGGGTAGAGGATGCTACTAGAATAGCAAATTCAGTTCTAGCTGACTTTCCTGCTTCAACTTTTTCTCTCTTTCTTCTAGCTTCTCTCACAACTTCTACAGATATACCCATGCTCTTTGCAAAGACTTCCACTTCCTTCCTTACTCTCGAGACTATCATTGGCTTCTTCAACTACTCATGTACTTGCATATCCTTTTCTTCATAGGTTCTAAACCTCTCTTCTGTCAAATCTTGAGGTTTACTCAACAAATGTTGTGCATATAGTTCCAAGATGTTCTCCTAAAATTCATAGCCCATTGGCATAATCCACACTATTCTAGGATCCGCAGCTTCCATCAAGCATTGATCAATATCAACCATAAAACAAATAGTGTCCTTATACTTCTCCACAATAGAAGTAGGAATTATTTCTCTTGCTTGCATTTCATTATGAAAACTCTTGAAATATCCACAGATTGTTATTTTCCTGGCTTTACTATCATCAACTCTATGCAAGATATCTCTAATTTGAATAGCTACAGGCTTATTTTATTTCCATTGAACTTTTCCAAATCCCATAACTTCATTCATAAAGTAAAAGAAAAAACAAAACAATAGATTTTTTGGACTCAAGGAACACTGAGAGGGGGGTGAATTAGTGTTCAACAATATTTAGATTTTATTCTAGATCTTAAACCATTTACAACATTTCATCAAAAGTAAAGATGCAAGCACATGAAGGAAACAATAAAAGCACCATAACACCAAGATTTTTACATGGAAACCCTATTAGGGGAAAAACCATGGTGGAGGTCAATCTACAATTTATACTTTGTTAAAATTATGGAGAAAAAGAATGCACATGCATTCAAACACACTGCCTAGAGCTCACTGCTGAAAATAAAGAAGGCTCATTGCCTTACAAAATGTTTGGATTACAAAAAAAAGTTGAACTGAGAAGATATTATCTAAAAATTATAGATTATAGTTCCAATTAAGCATATTGATCAGATTCTGGACTTTCTATCCAATTCTGCACTTTTGCTCTGCTGTTCCTTAATTCGCTTCACAAAAATCTCTTCTGCACAAGCAAAAATTCACTCAACTAATCTTCTGATATTTGCATATACATCTGCTATGCTCTTCACTCATACTTACACACTTCTACACATTCATCCTTACATACATCCAAAATGAATTACTTGAACTGAAATATATATCCGCTACAAAGATTTAATTACATCAAGTCGGCTTGCAACAAGACAAAAATGTTTTCCAACTGTCAGCTCAATTCACATTTGATATATGATGTGCATCCACCAAAGTTGGCTAAGACATAGCTAGGACCCAAAACAAAATTTATCTAACATAGAAACAATTAAATACTTATTCCTTATACATCCGTGACATACCACATGCACTAACTCGACCAAAATGAACAAATAAACAGAAAAACCATTTTATTGGATCTCATAACTCATACACTGATTAATGTGACACCAAAAAACTTGAAAAAAAGATAATATAGATGCTTAATAGACTTCCCTAAGATCCACAATGCAAAATGATAATCCAGTGAAGCATATAGATCAACATACTAGCCGAATACCTTGTTCTCCATTCTTACTTCCGATAATGCATTGTTCTTCACTTTGCTTGCCGGTATGAACAAATTCTGATCTGCGGACCAGGATAATGACTTCGGTTGCCATAAATAACAACAATAGAAGCCATATTCCAACAATCTCCCCCTTTGGAATTGATGGCAACACTTAGTGATAAATGACTAAGTGTCAGAACCAATTAGATTACGCTGCCAAATTGAAAATTTCAAAAATTTCAAAACACAACTCCCCCTTAGAGTGATATGGAATTTTTCACTGCTCTCTCTCCCCCTTTGAAATCAATGAAAAACATATTTATCACTCCACTCTCAAAAATTATCTCTCTCCCCCATTCAAAAATTGGATCCAAATTTGAGAGCATACAACTGCTGCTTGAATTAGAAAATTAACTTGTACTTATCTGTCATTTTCGGATGAAATTTCTTCCATGCTTCCACTGCAATCCAAATGATTATGATCAATCTATTGTTTTCTGATCTTTTGTTGATAATCTGGATGAGAGATTTCGGTATTGTAATTGCCTCTTCTAATTTCTCTCCTTTCCTTAGAACTTCAATTAATTTCTCCAACCTACATTTAGTTAAGTCCTTCACTTTCCAGAAAGTGTCCACAAGGTTATTTTTGGTGAGCATAAATTTTGTGTGCTCAGATTGCAACTCTTGAATCCTCTTCTTGACTGCACCACCCTGATCCTGAAACATGTTGTAATCCTAATTTTTTTTGTTTAGTTCAGTTTCAATCTGCTCCAACTTATCTTTGTACTTCCCAACTGCATGAGGCCAATGTAGACAATAGTTGAAGATATTTTTTGTTGTGTTTATGCATTTTCTCAACACATTCATCTACCTCTTTATCTTGATAAGAGATAGCCTGAAATTATCCTTTAGATGTAAAATTATCTCTTCCTCTTTCCTGTCCTGAGACTCAGAGACCATGGCATCCTTTATGCATTCAATCATCTCTTCAAGAAACACATTTTGCAAGCTCTCCAAATTGATATTGTTGTGCAAAAAGTAAGTATTGAGAGTACTTTCAATCAGGTCCTACTCATATGATGGTCTCTCAGACCACATGCCAACAATCTTCTACATCCCATCTTTCTCCTGAACAATCTGCAATATCTTTGCTTTGAATAAAACACCTTCTTCTTTACTTCCTTCTGCTATTACTATATCCGGTTCAACTGATTCCGGTTCATCTCTGGGAGTGTACTCATCAAATTCCTCATTTAGTATATCCACAATATCTTTCTCTTTACCTTTTCCTCCAACTTTAGGGGTTTTGTGTGCTAGAGGAGTGTACTCAACAATCTTTAGAGCTCTTCTCTTCTTCCTCTCCATCTCACTAGAAGAAGATCCAACTTCAAGTGCTTTAACTGGGATAGAAATGCTAATTGCTCCAAACTTCCCTAGCAATTCCTTAAAAAAAATTGCATATTTTTGCTTACAGTTTCCCAAAGCATTAGAATGTTCAATTTTTTTTTTGCAAATTGGTACATCCTTTTTCCATACAACATTATTGACCTGAGGCAAGAAATTCAGAAAATACATCACAAGACATATGAACAATGTACCAAACCTGAAGGGGAGATCTGCATCCTTTGTCAGTTTCACATTTTCTGTCAATTGATCATTTAGCAAACCACAAAGATCAAAATCTTCATCCTCCATTATCATTTTGTGAGAGATGTAAACTATGTCTGCCGAGGTTGTGCCTTCCCTATTTTTGAAAAAGATTTTGTATGAGATCCCATGCGCAATGTACCTTGTTATTGGATCTTTGATTGTTGCAATTATCAAAGCCCTCTGATCTCCAGTTACTCCAGTTAGGGTTTTGACCTCTTTGTTCCAAATCGACTTCCAGTTAGATTCCTGATCACCTCTTTTGAAATGGGATAGGGTTTATCCAGGGTTAGAATGTCATCATTCAATCTGTTCTAGATAAACCTAATGACTTCTGTGTTATCAAACTATGGAAATTCACTCCAAATGTCCAAAATTTTGTGTTTCACTCCTTCAAGCCATTTCAATTCATGGGTCGACAATTTTTTTTTCACATCCCTAATCTTCTCACTACTATATTCATCCAAATTTACCATTCCTTTGATTTGCAACATTTTTCTTTTCGTGCCAAACAATTTTCTACCGAACACCAAATTGAGTGAGATTTCAACAAACAATTGAAATACCTAATAAGTTCACCACCAAATTGACTTGACTCCTTCGAAATTCTTCTGCAAAGTTTCTCCTTCTATTCTCCTTCAATGAACAGTGACAAATGAGGGTTCCAAATACCTTTTTATAACTTGCGCACCTAACCTTTTTTCCACATTAAATGTTTTTCCCTAGGCATTCTAGGTACTCTGCTTTCTCAGACAACAAAGGAAAAATTCTTCTACGGACCTTTCACTTCACAAATTTTTGCACAAGTGACCACCGATGCACTTGTAAACCACTGGCACAACTACTAACAATTTCTTTAATTTCGGTACCAACTCCTAATAGGGGGTTAAAGGATTTTTCTTAAAAAACTCCCCCTAGGCCGATGGCCTAAGATTAATTTCTGGAGGAATTACCAGAACTTGCTTCTGGTGCAAGCTTATTTTCTTCATCAGATTCATTCTTCCTTACCCATGTTTTCTTCATCCGATCTCTTATCTCTTCCATAGTTACTTTTTCTTTTCCTTTATCATATTTCTGTGAAATTTTTCCTTTGTATACCAGACCTCTTCTGTCCATGTTTCTGTTCCTGCAGAATCTTACAATGTGACCAAATCTGTTTAAATTGTAACACACAAAATTTCTCTATCTAGACCATTCATTCCATTGATTTTCGTTTGATCTACATTGATTAGCAATATGCCCAAATCTATTACATGCACAACATTTGACATTTCTATGAAAGTTTTTTATAATATTTCTGCATTCACTTGACTTGTGACCAAACTTATCACAATTAAAGCACTAAACTGAGAATGATGGTTCAATTGATTTAATTTTACCTCTTTACTGAGAATCCATATGATAAAATCTATTGTAGGAAAAGTAGTGACCATTAAACTTCTGAGCATTAGATTGGCTTGCCAGATACCTTCTGCTTTTGTTCATCTGATTTCTTTGTCTAGAATCCTTATGTTTACATCCAAAGCTTTCTCCCTCCTCATATCCAAGACCTTTCTTGTCATTTGCATCCTTCTGGCCTTTAGTCATCTCATCAAGCTTAGCATAATTGATCCTAAACTTCTCCTTGTATTCATTTACAATAATGAGTTCATCTTTGAGAATAACTATCTCTCTTTCAAGTTCTTGTTCATTACTTCTGGATTGTTGTAGTTCAATCTCTAGCTAAATGAATTCACTATTAACTCTACTACATTCTTTAGATTTTTCTTTCAAGGACCGAGGAAAATTCTCCTCATTCTTCTTCCTTTATTCACTCTCCTTAGTTAGCTTCATTGCCATAGATTCCATCTCAAGCTTTAGAGTAGCATTGTCTCTAGCAAGCTTTTCACATTCTTTAGTTGTTTCTTTTAAGGTTTGATTCGGGTGAACATCTTCCAAGCATTTAATTTATTTCTGATTTAGCTAATCACATAGTTCCTTCCTCTTTTCTCTTGACTCATTGATTTTATCCTTCAATGATTGAACGATTTTTTTATCATCTCCAAGATTTTATTTCAATTCCATGACTTCTACTTTAGATTGATCAAGATCATCAAGTGCCCCAAAAAGCTATTGTTGAAGACCACCAGAGTCCATTGCATTCCAAGATACACCTCAAGTTGTCAAACTTCTACAGAGGAACCAATGCTCTAATATGAATTGTTGGACTCAAGGAACACTAAGAGGGGGGTGAATCAGTGTTCAACAATATTTAGATTTTATTCTAGTTCTTAAACCATTTACAACATTTCATCAAAAGTAAAGATGCAAGAACATGAAGGAAACAATCAAAACACTATAACACCAAGATTTTAATGTGGAAAACCTATTAGGGGGAAACCATGGTGGAGGTCAATCCACAATTTATACTCTGTTAAAATTATGGAGAAAAATAATGCACATGCATTCAGGCACACTGCCTAGAGCTCAATGCTCAAAAGAAAGAAGGCTCACTGCCTTACAAAATGTTTGGATTACAACAAAAGATTGAACTGAGAAGATAGCATCTACAAATTCCAGATTATAGTTCCAATTAAGTACATTGATCATATTCTAGACCTTCTATCCAATTTTGCACTTTTGCTTTGCTCTGCTTTAATTCGCTTCACAATAACCTCTTCTGCACAAGAAAAAATTCACTTAACTGATCTTCTGATATTTGCATATACATCTACTCTGCTCTTTACTCACACTTACACACTTCTAAAAAATTATCCTCACATACAACCAAAATGAATTACTTGAACTCAAATATATATCCGCTACAAAGATTTAAGTACATCAAGTCGGCTTGTAGTAAGACAAAAATGTTTTCCAACTATTGGCTCAATTCACATTTGATATATGATGCACATCCACCAAAGTTGGCTAGGAAATAGTTGGGACCCAAAAAAAAAAATTCTTGAACATAGAAATAATTAAACACTTATTCATTATACATCTGCGACACACCACATGCACCGAGTTGACCAACATGAACAAATAAATAGAAAAACCATTTTATTGGATCTCATAACTCATACACCGATTAATGCAACACCACAAAACTTGACAACAAGATAATATAAATTGTTAATAGACTTCCCTAATATCCAAAATGCAAAATGATTATCCGGTGAAGCATACATATCAACATACTAGCTGGATACCCTGTTCTTTAATCTTACTTCTGATAATGCATTGTTCTTCACTTTGCCTACTGGTATGAACAAATTCTGATCTATGAACTGGGATAATGACTTCGGTTTTCATAAATGACAACATTGGAAGCCATATGCCAATAAGATTACCATATTTGAAGGAATTCTTCTTGTCTTTCTTGATCATACCAAGATTCTCCATTAGCTGGCTTCTGAGTAACTCACATAGATCATACGCTACATTCTCCTTCACCATCTGATATGCTGCATAAATAGTTGTACCAGATATAGAATTATCCCGGATGGAATGATATATCTTGTAACAAATGACCATAGATGCAAATTTGACATCCACTTCAATGATATCATCAATTTTCATGGCTCTTTTATCAAACAATGAACCAGTTGCATTAGTAACTATCTGATTCTTCACACACTTCAAGATCGACAACCCACCAGAGGAATTTAAACCTGTAACAACACTTATGGCTTCTTTTTTAATCTTAAAAGGTTGACTCAACCACATAAATTTAGCATGAACTCGACTCAAAATATACTGGACCCAGTTGTTTTCTTCAAACACAGGGAATTTTACATTCTATGTGAATTTCTTCTCCTCTAGGGTTTTGAACTCAAGCTTTACCTTGAAATCTTCTCCAACTATAGGATTTGAGTACAAATTTAACAATTGCAAGCTTCCTAACTCCTCAATATTTGCATGAATGTATTCCCTAATGTCTTCAATATGCAAGACACTATACGTAACGAACGAAAATGCACTTGAGGGCTTGATCTCAATAGATTTGAAAGGATGCCACTTGAATTTTAGATGGGGTCTATCCTTGATATCAACTACCAATGGAGCAACCATTTTCAAAAATTCACAAGTTCACAAGTTTCCTGATAAATAACTTTTCTCCATATTAGGGTTTGATCGCTGAATCACCTTCACACTTGAATCTTTTCCAAATTTTTCCAAGGTTCACTTCACAGCTCTCCGAACTTCTTCTTCACAAAGTGCAAAGTGACAAATGAGGGATACAAATGACCTTTTATCATTTGAAAACCTTACTTTTGTCACAATAAATGCTTTTTCCCTAACTCATTTGGATACCCTGTTTCCATACACTGTGAAGGATAAATCTTCTGCAGACCATCAATTTTGTATAAATACTCTCTTCAACTATTCAACATTATCTATAGATCATCAATGCAATCACTGCACTCATCCGCATCCTAGTACCAACTATCGACAGTGGGTTTGAAATATTTTCTTGACAACTCCCCCTAGGCCATAGGCCTAAAACTAATTCCTAGAGGAATTACCAAATCTTGGATTTGGTGTGGAATCATCTCCTACTACAAAGGGACTCTTCTTCACCCATATCTTCTTCATTTGCTTCCTAATTTCATCTGTAGTAACTTTTCCTTTTCCCTTTTCATCCTTTTGTACATTTTTCCTTTGATTTATGGGACCTCTTCTACAAAATCTAGCAATATGACCAGATTTGTTGCAATTGTAGCACACCACATTTCTTTATCTAGACATGTTATTCCATTGATTTTCTCTTGATTTCCATTGGTTAGCAATATGGCCAAATCTATTGCATGTATAACATCTGATATCTCTACAAAAGTTGTTCATCATATTTCTACATTCATTTGACTTATGACAATACTTATTGCAATTAAAGCACTGACCGGAAAATGATGGATGACTTGAGTTCATTCTACTTCTATATTGAGTAGCCATATGACCAAACTTATTACAAGTAAAATAGTAACCATTGAACCTTTGAGCATTAAGTTGTCTTACCGGATACCTTCTAGCTTTGTTCATCTGATTTCCTTTCTTGAATCTCCTTTGTCTAGATTTGGAGCTTTCTCCTTCCTCATTTCCAAGACCTCGCTTGTCAGCTTCAATCCTATGAATTTTTAATCAGTTCAACAAGCTTGGATGAGCTAATCTTGAACTTCTCCTTGAATTCATTTGCAGTAGCAAGTTCATCTCTAAGATCAACAATCTACTTTTCAAGCTCTTCTTCATTATTTCTGGATTGTTCCAATTCAAGCTCCAACTGATTGAATCCATCAATAATTCGATTGCATTCTTTAGATTTTTCTTTCAAGGACCGAGCAATCTTTTCTTCATTCTTCTTCCTATCTACAGTCTCCATGGTCATCCTCATCACAATAGATTCTATTTCATGCTTTAGGACAACATTTTCTTTGGAAAACTTTTCACACTCTTCCATCTTCTCCTTTAGGGCTTGACTCAGTTGTTCATATCCAATGCTTTTACTCTCTTTCTGCTTGATCTGATCATAGAGTTCCCTTCTCTTCTCCCTTGACTCATTTATTTTATCTTTCAATGATTGAATGAACTTCTTAGCATTCTTGAGACTTGCCTATAAATCCCAAACTTTAGATTTGGACTGATCAAGATCATCTAGGGCCACCAAAAGTTATTGTTGAAGACTACTTGAATCCATTGAATCACTTTCCTGAATCTTCCCCAAGCTTTTAAAATTCTTCTGAGGAACTAGGCTCTGATACCAATTGTTGGAATCAAGGAACACCGAGAGGGGGGAGGGGGTGAATTAGTGTTCTACAATTTTTAACTTTATTAATCTAATCTTTAAAGTTCTGATAACATTCAACCAAAATAAATATGCAAGAACATAAAGTAAACCACAACACCATAACACAAGGATTTTTACGTGGAAACCTTGTTAGGGGAAAAACCATGGTGGAGGTCAATCCACAATATGATCTGAGTATACTCAAAAAGATTTTTACAAAAATTGGAATGCACTTGCGTTCAAGAACACTTCCTAGAGCCCACTACTCGAAAACAAAAAGGATTACTGCCTTACAATCAATGTCAAAAGACAAATGAAGTGGTGAACTATGAAATAGAATCTAAAAATGCCTGAGAATAGTTTCGGTTAAGCTCATCAATCAAATTCTTTGACCTTCTGTTTGATTCTGCTCTTCTGCTCTGTCTGCTTCAACTCGCATCACAAAAACCTTTTATGCACAAGTGAAATTGTAAATAATCACTCTACAATCCTTTTGATTTTTGCATCACATATTGACACACTTCGTACATACATCAAAATTATATAATCTATTACTTATATATATCTGCAACTAAATATTTAATCGCTACATGTAGGCTCCAACAAAATATGAAATATTTACCAACTGCTAGCTCAATCCATAATTAATTTTCAATGTGCACCAACCAAACTTGGCCACAACATAATGAGGACCCAAATCAACATGCTTGAACACAAAAAAACTTAAACAATTATTCCTTAAATATCTAGAACGGCTACATTCACTTAGTCGGCCTTCAAGCACTGTTAAACAAAAAATTGATCAACCAAATCTTCTAACTTGTACACAGATCGATACAAGGCTCTAAGATTCAAGAATAATAGAGATAATATACCAAAAAACCTTCCATAAGATCCACAACTCCAAATGATAACAAAAAAGTGCATATGAATTGATGAACACAATTCTGTCAGATGCTCTGTTCTTGCTTGATAGTTAATCACAAAACCTCAATCTGACTTCCAATATGATTGAATGATGATGTATGGATCAAATCACTGACTAGGGTTGCCATCAATGACAACACCAGATGACATGTGAAGTGTCTCTTTCCAATAGTTCATTATATGTTTGTATCTAGAAAACATATAGGACATACAAGAAATTATATTCTAACTAAATGAAATTAATTTCAAATTTTCAACCAAAGTAAGAATAATGATGATTACATTTAGAAATGTATCAGTAAAACAAAAATGAATAAGCATACCTATACTTAGATCTTTATTACATTCAATAATAAATTACACCATACATATAACCAAAGTTTAGGTGACAAGCTAACCTCCTAAGGTGACAAAACATCATCATAATTACCTGCATTGCCAACAAGATCAGAATCATGATCATTTATGTTTGCATCTGCTTGATTTTATTCCTCATCCTCATTTGTGACATGCAATACATTCTCTCTCCCAATATCTTCATTGGTAATCAAAATGTCTTCTTCAAACATTCCATCATCATCTTCATCCACTTCGAATGTTTCTTGTAAATTAACATATTTCCCTTTGCATAGGGTGAGAGCATATTCGCCTACCACTTTCAAACACAATTAGAAACAAAAGACATGTCAATTTTAAATGCACAAAAAGAAATGTGTTTTAATATAATAAAAAACAAACATGAAGTTTAGAAATGAGTCTTCGACGTTTGATCTTGCAAAACACTTGTTAGTAGTTTTAGCAACTAGTCTTGGACTCACGAAAAGGAACTGCCACATGATACAAACAAAAATTAGTAACACGAAAAATTTATGCTAGAAAAGGACACCAGAATGTCAAACAGAAAATAGAGACAAAAAAAAGAAGAATGCAAAACAGAGAATGACAGAAAATAGAAAGCCAAAGGGAAGAAAAATTCACCAGGCAGATGTGTCGTAGTAGAGCAAATGTGTCATGGTCTAACAGGAAGATGCATCACATTTCTATCGAATGTGGCGTTTCGTACTGCATATGCGTCACTACAGAGCGATTGCGTCGTTTAGGTTATCGAATGCATCGCGACGCATCAGATGCGGCTCAAAAAAACTCAAATGCATCGTTTCGTACCTATTCCTACAAAAAAGACAGAAAACACACAAAAAAAAAACCATACGAAGCACAAAAAGAATAGTCGGGTTCACCAATGTATCTAAGGGTTATTTTTGGATTGTTAGATTATCAAATATCAAAGCACAAAACCCAAAGAAGCTATTAAGAACAAAGGAAACTAAACACAAATAAAATGATTATACCTGTCGTTCATCGAAGCTTCCTTGATTCACCTTCATAGCACCTTCTAACTTGCTGATGGTTGCCCTCAAATCGAACGTGTGAGCAATTTGAAAATAAAGAATAAGTCCTACACAAGCTTTGAAGGATTTGGAGTGTCTAAAATGAAATCAAATATCTATGTCTATGACGAAATGACCCTAATGTCTAAGACAATTATGCCAAAATCATTAATAAAAATGCAAGTATATGAATATATCTAAATTTCTAAGCGTCTAAGTGTCCAAGCATCTACGCGTAATTGAAATTGTGAGAAAAATTGGAATTTTATAGAAAATGCAATTTTGGACGGACAGACGAGATTAAAAGTTGGTGAAAGCCTAAAATCAGAGGATGATATTTAATGTGACAATCCCTAATTAGGGTTAGGGAAAAATTATTAAATGAGTGGTCAAGATGTCATTTGAGAAGATTGAATCAGCGGTGGAGAATAAATGAGATAATTAGTCAGAAAAATAAAGATTTTCAAAAATCAAAAAGATAAGAGTTGAACTGAAGATCAGATTTGGAAAATCAAGAATCTGCTCAATTGCTTGATTTTTGGAAGAATATTACCATTTTGAATTAAATTAATTCAAAATATAGATTTTGTGTGACAGTAAATAATCGATTTTCAGATTATTTACTAAAATGAACTAACAGTTAAGAATATGATATCATTTTAAATAATTTCATTTATTTAAAATGAGGTAAATGTTAATTTTGACAATTAAATAATTAAAGATAATTATTTAATTTAGAAGATATGATTAATGATTAAATAAATTAATAAACTCATTTAATCATGAGAATTAGTGACATATTAAATAAATAAATAAAATTTATTTATTTAATAATCAGGAAGACTAAATGAATAAAGGTAATTAAATAAATTAAGAAATTTATTTAATTAGGGGAAGACTTAGACAATTAATGACATATTTAATAAATAAATAAAATTTATCTATTTAATAATTATGAATTATTTAATCAATAGTCGAATGTGCACCAAGGACATAATTAAATGTCATAATTATGCTAGGATGAAAGTGGTAAAAATAGAGCTTGTAGGCCTAGGTCATTTTTAAGTGTCTACACAACTAGCTAACAATGACAATGCGTTACTCCAATGTAAAAACAACAAATCTAAAAACTGACAGACAAATTTGATTATTAGAAACAGATTGAGTAGACTTGTGTGCACTTGTCATATAAATTTGAAGCAAGTCACCCAAGGTGCCTATATCTGAGTAATTGAATTTGCAATATGTCTTCATAGTCCTCAGGTGTTTGATCAAAGACTTATTCCTTCTGGATCTCACTGTTGGATCTTCGTCAAATGTTGAGATAATCAAGTATCTATATCTTATCAAGTTGTAGGGTTTTAATGAAACAATGATCAATTGGTGTCCAATCTTTCTCCATACTTTTTTAGATCTATAACTTTCACATTCAAAGAGAGAGGAAGGGTTGTGATATATAGGGGCATGCCTTTGTCAAAATTAGTGTTGGTGTTCCCACCTCCATAATGGAAAAGTTGATAGATTTTTTATCCTTTTGAGGGATAGAGGCTAAATGACAAATGAATGATGAATCAACAATTGGATGCAACTTACCACTCAAATATGATTCCCTTGGAGGATTGAAGTCATGCACATTTCCTCAAGGCTTTATTGCAATTTCTCTTAGATTTCTTTGAAAACCTACAAGTGTTAGTCTTGAAATGCACAAGAGAATTAAGAGGGGGGGTGAATCAGTTGTCACCAATTACATCCGAAAAACACAAACAATTATTAACTGCACATCCACTTTAATCTGTTATTAAGTATGATCATGAAGTGCAAATAACAGAAAGAAATATCAAGACAAGAAACACTGGATATTTATGTGGAAAACCTAATAAGGGAAAAACCACTGTGAGGATTAACTCACAATATAGAGTAATTGCAAAACCAATTACAAGAGGCTCATTGCTAAAGGGCTCACTGCACAAAATATGACTCACTATCCAAAAAGGAGGCTCACTGCCTATAGATACAAAAATATAGAAATGAGAATGTTACACATAGAACACTTTCTCAATGCAACAAAAGATCCACCACAACAACTTCCACACATCTGCAGCCTTGATCAGAGAATTGTAGACACTATTAGCTCACTATTTTCAGGAGTCTAAAACATTAAAGTTCTACTGCCTCAATTCACTTTTGTACACTCTTGCTTCTCACACTTGTGGCATACAAAGATTAACATCTTGAATTGTATTTATACCATCTTCATCCTTAGAAACTTTCTCCAAGGTTGGCTACACACTCTTCATTTTACAAATTGAAATTAGGTCGGCAACTCAATATTCTCGTAGTGGAAGAGAATGAGAGCAGACCAAACCAACACTTAACCAAGACCCAAAAAAATATCTTAGATCAAACACATGCTTCCTTACTTGATACTTATCCTTCACATGACGTGTAAACACCACGTCGATCAAACCTAATGAAAACACCAATGAACTTTGAAGTACATGCTTCCACAAAAAGAAGAAACATGTGGACCACATAATATGCTTCATCATGCACTAGAACACATTTCAGATGGCTTCATATTCATCCGCAGTAACTACAACAATCTTCATACTCAAAACACTTTCCTTCAGTCCATTCAGACTGTACAGGCACACACAGTAACTCTGAAACTAGTCTTCTAAAGTACCAAACCAAAAAAACCTTTGATAGAACACATATAACATCATTACAAGCCTTCTTCTAGATCTGCAAGACCTGAAACAAAATAGCAAAGGACTGTAGAGTAGATACATTTCTCCTAGTCCATAGAAAAACAAATTTGCTAGACCAGTTCACAAACCGGTGAACTCAACTTTCACTCTTCATCAAACCAGAAGCTACAATCCAAGATATATCACCCAAGAATGTCCATAAAAAACACTTCAGATCTACACAAGCATAGGAGCAACGCAGAATAAATGCAAAGAACATATCAGAGCACATTCATAACACACACTCAATTCTGACTTCACTATTTATTAATTTTATCAAAAACACTTGGCAACTCATCATATCAACACACCTACAACATCATAAAGATAGCTCCATGTACTCACAACATCTCAACAGTATCTCAACTATACATGCACCACCTAAAACCACTTGTTTCCTTTCTCTGTAATAACCTATATAGTGTTGACATCAATGACAACATCAATGACAACACCACCATACTCATTCATACTTGCAACAATCTCTCCCTTTGTCATTGATGGAAACACACAACTATCTCCCCCCCTTTGACATCAATGGAAAAGAACATAAGGATTTTTACTTAATTATGATCACTTCCCCTTAGGAGTGCACCCACACATCTCATACTACAAAAATGATACTTCATACTCTGCCTGAGGAGTAGACACCAATCATCAGTTTAGACAAATGAATAATTTGTAGATCCACTGGACTGATGCACCTCTATGTGCACCTAGTTCAAAGGAGGGATAGTAACCCCCAACTTCTCCCTAAGATACTCAAAAGTATCCTTGGGAAGAGCCTTAGTAAATAGATTAGCAATCTGATCCTTTGTAGGCACATATTCTAGCCTTTCATTCTCCAATACCTTCTCTCTAAAGAAATGATATTTGATAGATATATGATTTTTCCTTGAATGCATTACTAATTTTTTTGAAATATTTATTGCACTTGTATTATCACAAAAGATAGGGATAGGCTCATCACACACATCACTCCTATGCCCTTCAATGTTTGCTTCATCCACAAAACTTGTGTACAACAAGATGCTGCTATAATGTACTCAGCCTTTGCAGTGGATAAAGAAACTAAATCCTATTTCTTGCTTAGCCATGAAACCAACCTATATCCAAGAAAGAATGCACCACCACTTGTACTCTTTCGGTCATCTACACAACCAACCCAATTTGCATCAGTGTAAGCACTCAAAGTGAAATTAGTATCCTTAGGATACAATAAACCATAATCTAGAGTGTCATTTAGATATTTGAATATCCTTTTCACAACTGTAACATGTGTTTCTTTAGGTTCTACTTGAAATCTGGAAACCAAACATACTGCATGCATGATATTCAATTTAGTAGCAGTAAGATATAACATTCCACCAATCATAGATTTGTACATGCTCTGATCAACTTTAGGAGATTCATCATCCTTACTCAGTTTGTATCCAGTCACCATAGGGGTATTGACCGGTTTGGAGTCATTCATTCCAAACTTCTTCATAAATTCTTTAACATACTTTGATTATGAAATGAATATGCCTTTATCAATTTGATTCACTTGAAGTCCAAGAAATAAGTTCAACTCACCAATCATAGACATTTCAAACTATTTTTTCATCTCCTCTACAAATTTCTTGCACATACCCTCATTTCTTCCAAAGATAATATCATCAACATACAAAACCACTATCAACATTTTGTTTCCTTCAACCTTGAAATAGAGATCACTGTCTGTGGAGCCTTTGCTGAACCTTTGATGTGTCAAATACCTTTCCAGCCTTGCATACCATGCTTTGGAGCCTGTTTAAGTCCATACAATGCCTTTTTCAACTTATAGACCATGTCTGGTTGACCTAATAACTAAAATACCTCTAGTTGTTCCATGTACACCTCTTCTTCCAATTATCCATTCAGGAATGCATACTTAACATCCATCTAGTATACCTTGAAATCTTTGTGAGCAAAAAATGCCAAAAACATCTGAATAGCCTCCAATATTCTTTCTATTGGGGGAAATGTCTCCTCAAAGTCTATTACTTCAACTTGTGAATAACCTTTGCACACAATCCTCTCTTTATTTCTTACTACTTCTCCATTCTCATTCAGCTTATTCTTGAATACCTATTTTGTACCAATTACAATCTTGTTTATTGGTCTAGGAACCAATTCCCATGTTTTATTTTTCTCTATTTGTTGTAATTCCTCTTTCATTTCTCTAACCCAATTTTCATGTTTGCATGCTTCACCCACTATTTTTGGTTATATCTTGGAAAGTAAACAAAAATTTACCTCAGCTACTACCACTTTGCTTCTTGTATTTACACCTTTGATTTTGTCTCCAATTATATGTTCTTCAGGATGATTTTTTTATACATATTTTGGAGTCTTAGGAGTAGGTTCTGGAGATTCTTCTTCTTCTTCTTTAATCTGTTCTTCTTCTTCCTACTTATTCTCTTCTTATACTTTTCCATAGATAGGTTCATTTGGTTCAACTTCACTTATTTCAACTGATTTGTGCATATCTTCATCAACCTTTACATTTTCACTTTCAACAATCTTTCTCAATATTTTATTGAAGCATCTATAAGCTTTGCTATTAGTTGAGTATCCAAGGAAAATACCCTCATCACATCTTGCATCAAACTTTCCTAGATTCTCATCATCTCTTTCAATATAACATTTGCTTCCAAACACCTTACAGTACTTAGCAGTAGGAATTTTTCCATGCCACAACTCATAAGGGGTCTTTGTGTTGTTACCTCTGGTCTAAACTTTGTTAAGAATATAAACAATAGTGTGAATTGCTTCTCTCCAGTATACATCAGGTAAATTTTCCTCTTTCATCATAGTCCTTGCAGCCTCTTGAACTATCTGATTCTTCCTCTCAACAACTCCATTTTTTTGAGAAGTTCTAGGAGTAGAAAAATACCTCTTTATACCATGCTCTTCACAAAATGTATTAAAATCATTGGAGGTGAATTCTCCACCTTTTCCAAACCTTAAACTTAATTCTCTATCATAGCCTTGAACAATTTGAATCTATCTAGTGCTTGAGTTTTCTCCCTAAGAAAAGTAAACCATGTCATTCTAGAATAATCATCAATTAAAAGCCTGAAGTACCTAGCACCATTAAGACTTCATGTTCTTGTGGGACCACAAAGGTTTGTATGAATCAATTCCAGTATTCCGATAGTCGATTGTTCTTTTCCTTTAAAGCTACATCTTGTTTGTTTTCCCAACTGACAACTTCTGCAAATAGTTTTGGTAGGCTTTGTAATTTTAGGAAAATCCCTGACAACTTCTCTTGAACTAATCTTGATCAGATTATCAAATTTTACATGTCCCATCCTTTGGTGCCATAGCTAACTTTCATTAACTTGAGATACAAAACACTAACCATCAATACCCTTAAGCTGATAAATGTTTCCATATGTTCTTCTTCCTACAACTACCATAGTTTCAGACCCTTTTCTGATCTCACAAGTATTATCCTGAAACACAATCTTAAACCCTTTGCTACACGTTTTTCCAACACTCAAGAGATTACTCCTTAAGCCCTTAACATAATAGACATCATCAGTACTATGTTTTCCATCAAAACTAATTGTTCCTTTTTCCAATAATCTTTGCACCAAAATCATCTCCAAACTTGACTAATCCTCCATCATACTTTTCAAGTCTAGTAAACTTACTTTTGTCTCTAGTCATGTGATTTGAGCAGCCACTGTCAATTACCCAATAGTATTGATCTTGTCTAGCATGAAAGGTAGTAACTAGAGTACCTTCCATCTTTTCCTTCTTGTTTTTTGGACCACATTCCTTTGCACATCTTCCATGGTTAGTAGATACTAATTTATTCTAAAAGGATAGAAACAGGCATTCATCATTATCACCCTCAAAATTAGATTCATCATCAAAAATTCTAGCATCTTCTCTACCATAATACAATTTCTTGAAATTTTTATCCTTTTTGTCTTTATTGTCTCTGGTCTTCTTGTGTATGGCTCTATTTGGACATCTTGAAGCATAGTGACCAATATTTCCACAATTGAAACATTTAAAAGGTAACATACCTTTGTACTTACTAGTACCTTTCTTCAACTCCCTTGTAAAATTTGCTTCCAACTCCTTTGAACTATCACCATCTAGATCATCTTCTATCTTGTATCTTTGAATGTTTTTTTTGTTTTCTCCTTTTCTTTTCCAAATTTCCTCATTTCAAATGTAGTCAAGGTGCCAAATAGCTACTCTTTAGTGAATTTCTTAGGATCATAAACTTCCTCAATGGCTAAGAACTTATCACTATAACTCTCTTGTAGGGTCATCAAAATATTCTCCATTACATCTTCATTTGTCAGAGTACCACCTTGATTTTTGACTTCATTTACAACAATATCAACCCTCTAAAAATATCTTGCAATGTCTTCACCTTCTTCCATTTTCAATTTCTCATAATTGCGCTTAGCTATTCACTTCTTTGATAGTTTGACTCTATCATTTTCTTCATAGATATCCTTCAATTTTTCTTAGACTTCATAAGCAGTGCCCAATGAAATAACTATTGTTAGCTCAGTCTTAGATAAAGAACTATAGATTGCATAACTTGCTTTTTCATTTTATTCATAGGAAAAAATCTCATCTACAGAAGAAGGACCACTTGTTGTCTCAATATATTTTGTCTCAACATCTTTCCAAGTCTTGTAACCAAGATAGATCAAGTAACCTCTCATATGCACTTTTCATAAACTGTAGTTAGATCCATCAAACACATGGATTGTCAATTTTTGCACCATTGGATCTACCTCAAGTGGTTAAGCTCTTCTCTGAGGAACCAAATCTCTGATACCAATTGTTGAAATGCACAAGACAACTAAGAGGGGGGCTGAATCAATTGTCACCAATTACATCCATGAAACTCAAACAATTATTAAATCCACATCCATTTTAATTAGTTATTAAGTATGAGCATGAAGTGAAAATAACAGAAAGCAATACCAGCACAAGAAGCACCAGATTTACGTGGAAAAACCAATAAGGGAAAAAATGTCATGAGGATTAAATAAAAATATAGAGAAATTGAAAATCCAATTACAATAGGCTCACTTCCAAAGGGATCATTTCCCAAAATAGGATTCACTGTCTAGATAAGACTCATTTTCCAACAGGGAGGCTCACTTTCTATAGATACAAAAAGATAGAAATAAGAATGTTACAAAGAGAACACTTTCTCAATGCAACAAAATATCCACCACAACATCTTCCACACATCCGCAACCTTGATCAAAGAGTTGCAGACACCATCAACTCACTGCTTTTAGGAGTCTAAAACATTAAAGTTCTTCTACCTCAATTCACTTTACGCACTCTTTCTTCTCACACTTGTGGCATACAAGGCTTAACATCTTGACTTGTATTTATACCATCTTCATCCTTAGAAACTTTCTCCAAGGTCGGCTACACACTCTTCATTTTACAAATTCAAATTAGGTTGGAAAATCAACATTCCTGTGGTGGAAGAGAATGAGAGTGAACCAAACCAACACTTAACCAAGACCCAAAAAAACATCTCAAATCAAACACACGCTTCCTTAATTGATACTTATCCTTTGCATGATGTGTAAACACCAGGTCGGCCATACCTAATGAAAACACTAATGAACTTTGAAGTAAACACTTCCACAATAAGAAGATAACATGTAGACCACATAACATGCTTCACCATGCACTGGAACACATCTTAGATGCCTTTAGATTCATCCACAATAACTACAACAATCTTCATACGCAGAACACTTTCCATCAGTCCATCTAGACTATATAAACACACACAGTAACTCTCAAAACTAGTCTTCTGGAGTACCATACCAAAAAAACCTTTGATAGAACACAAATAAAATCATTACAAGCCTTCTTCCAAATCCTCAAGACCTGCAAAAAACTAGGGGAGGATTGTAGAGCAGATAAATTTCTCCCAATCCATAGACAAACAACTCTACTAGACCAATTCATAAACTTGTGAACTCAACTTTCACTCTTTATCAAACCATAAGCTACAATCCAAGATATATCACCCAAAAATGCCCATAAACAACACTTCAGATTTGCACAAGTAGAGGAGCAACATTGAAGAAATGCAAAGCAAATACCAAAGCACATTTTGAACACACACTCAATTCTAACTTCACTATTTATTAATTTTCTCAAAAGAACTTGGAAACTCATCATATTAGCACACCTAAAACATCATAAAGATAGCTCCATCTACTCACAACATCTCAACATTATCTCAACTATACATGCACCACCTGCAATCACTTGTTTCCTTTCTCTGCAACAAGCTATACAGTGTTGACATCAATGAAAACACCACCATATTCATTTATACTTGCAATAGTTAGTACTTACAAACAAAATGTATGCATAAACATGAACAAACTCAGATAAAACTTGAAATGATGCCTTGAAAATGAAATGCTTCAATATTTATGCCCTTGGATTCTGTTGAATTGATATTAATTTCTTGATAGTGCTCTTGGTTTCTAATTCTTGCTTCTTAGTTTTCAAATGATGCAATGACTAGTTATTTATATGAAATTAATATAATTTCCCAAAAATTAAACCTTGATAGTAGACATCTAAAATTTTAAATTCAAATAATAAAATGGAAAATTTGACATATTAAAAATTGGAGCCAAAATAGGGGGACAAAGTTGCTCAGGGGGCCATTGTCCCAACCCTATTTTGTGGGGTGTAAAGTGTTGGGAGCAAAATATTAAATGTTTTCCTTGGTTTTTGTACATGTGATTTCTTGATAAATATTCAAATGGTTTATAGAATGCATAATTTAGGAAATTAGGTGTATAATTAGGTCCATGCACATAGGAGGGAGCAAAATCTAGTGTGAAATTATCAAGGGTGACAATTTACGATGCTACACAAGGAATATTGGATTGAGGTAGCACTGAGTGTAAATTGAGAAAATTTATTGATTCAAGAAACATCAATTGAAGGGAAACTTTAGAACAAATAGAAATCTAGAGGAAATCCAATAAGCCAACAAATGAAAGTACATGTGAGAACAATCCCGCATAAGAGATATCACTCTCTTAGAGGAGCTCATTGAATTTATTGATAGAATTACTTCAAAGGTTTGCAAGAGAACACACTACAACTCCAATAGTTCCAAATCCTACTCCACAATTGAATGCCATTTTTGTTCATTGGATCCTTCTCCCTTGGGAAGAGGATAGCCTAGTAATTGCTTCCCTACATAATTGGTTATTTAACCATAATTAGGGCTGGCTTTCCCACTCATCAAATGCATAGTGGTAACATGTGTGATATGTAATATCTCATCTATGCACAATAGTGGTAGGTCATATTTTATTGATCATATTTTATGAACTTGACATGAAGTTGCAAATCCTTTTGGGTGAGATTTTTCATATTTTTCATGCTTTGTTTCATTTTTCTTCCATTTCCTTTCTTTTTTATCCATTCCATTATTATGTATTACCCTTACTACCCCTTAGAATTGGATAGAGATTAGGGTTAGGCCCCCTCTAATGAGATTTTTACCCCCATATTTTTAAGGGTAAAAGTACAAACCTATGTTACACTTTATAAATGAATTGGTCAACACCAAAAAATTCTCAACTTCGACCACATAAAAGTAGTTTTTATGTTTTGAATTTCAAAATGATGTAAACTAATGAAATGTAGAAATATTGATGAGGTTTAGTATTGCAATTTTTTATATTTTTTAAAAATTATTTTGATATTTTTTTATTAAATTAAGAACATATTTTGAAATGCTAAAAATTTCAAGAAAAAAGTGACATTCAGTTGACGTCAAGAAACAAATAGAAAAAAAATCATTTTCCCCTAAATCTTTTTCTCCAAATACGTAACTTCAATATCTAGTGCATGATTTTTTTTAAATTTTTTTTTGATGTATATTTTTCTCGTAATAACATTTTTTAGTCAAACTTACCATAATTTAATAGTTATCATTTGACGTCAACTATTATTTACTTTTTTTTTATTATTATTCAAAAAAAAATTATACCCTTTTGAAGAGGATTCTCTCCTCTAGTGCACCATATAGTTTTTAATATTTTTTAATATTCTTTTTTAATTTCTAATCAACCTCTTTTTTAACTTTAACAACCTACTTGCATTATTTTAAAAAAAAAAATTAAACTAATCAAAATATATCAAAAAATTATATATTTGGATTCACCACTCCAAGCTCTATAAAAGGGTGGTTTTATTTTTAAAAAATCATTCCAACTACAAAAATATTTATTTGAAGTTGAAAGTTTCAGAAAAATCTGAAAAATGTCGAGTTGGCTACCAACTTGGATGTCACATAGACAATTTTGGTAGAAAAGGTTTTGAGCAAAAGGGTTTCAACCGAAACCCTTTCTATTCAAACCTTACACATAAATTGAGTCACATTTTAAAGCGACAAGGGAAAAATTCAAAAAAATTTAGTTTCAGGTGAAAAGGTTTTGCCTGAAATTCTATGTGCCACATATAGGCCATGATGTGGTTTTAGGTGAAACTATTTTGACTAAAACTATTTAGGTGAAAAATTTTCCACTCAGAACCATTTTGTTGGTTGAAAGCATATAACATAGCTTTGTGCTTTTACCCTCAAGTATTGTTTGCTAGACCTATCAACAACAATCTTTAATCATTATGATTATGAAGATATTGTTTTGGATGGTGGGCAACTAGAACCACAAAAAATACAACTTTCAACAATCGAGCCTAGAGCAAAGATACTATTTTATAGTGAAACTCGGATCAAGGTAGAGCACATTGAGTGGTGATTTGTTAAAAGATCCACTATCAAGATTGTGCCATTATGAACTACAAATATGACCACCTAGATTGACAACAATGGAAGCCATTTAAAAATAAACTTTGAAGATGCTAGAGAAATTTGATAGATGCATTATATATCCATTCAAATGAATAAGTTCAACCTATCAAGTGATACCAATTTTTTTCTTGAAGAAAATAAAATTGGGCTACGCAACCCCCATTATAAGATAACCAACTCAAGGAGGTAAAGCTCAAATATATAGGGAAAAGGGAGTGACTGATTATGATTCTTGGTGCCAGAGGTGTTGAAAAACCTCTCCCAAACATAGTCAATAAAAGACCTATTTCTTCATTCTATTTTGTGCTATTGATAAGTTCTCTCAAAGGCTATAAAGTACCTCTTATTGATGTTGAATGTGTTTTCAACTATTCAAACCTTTGGTTATGCCCCTAATGATAAGGTGATTGATGGTAGCTAGTAGCCATATAGTGCCAAAAATGGTGACATCTTATAGGAAGTATAGAAGGAAGTGTTATACCACTATTCTACTAGTGGTTGTCATTGCACACATCTCTCTTATTTATCTAAAGAAAAATAATAGAGATACATTTCCAATAATTTGTTGACCACCTCTATTTATCCATTAGAGTGGGGATGATATTATGAACTACAAGCCATATGAGTGCCCTAATAGGAAAACAAGTTAGTCAACAAATTAATTATAAATGTAGGATCATGATCACTTACTATCACTTTTGGATTCCTGTAGAATTTATAAATAGTTTTAATAAAGGTTATTATTATAGTGCTTGCTACCAAAGGGTGTGATAAAGAAAATAAGTATGCATTTTTAATAAGATGACCCACAATAACTGTGATGAATTTCTTTCCTTCAAATTTGGGAAAACCTATGATAAAATACATATATATACCTCCTCCCATTGTTAACTTGGGATAAAGAAGGATTGTAGAAGACCTAGAGTCTTAGGTGTTTTCCCTTTACTTTGTTGACATACCATGTATTCTGGTACAAATTTTTGAACATCCCCTTTTAGCCCCTTCCAAAAGAAATCTTTCTTGATTTTATGATAATTTTTCAAGAATATTGAGTGCCCTTCTATTGAATATGCATATAGTTCTTCCAACATCTTAAACTTAAGGTTTGAATTCTAGAAAAGGTATAGGTTGTCCTTGTACCACACAAAATTTCCTTTCCATATATTTTTTTGTGATACACTTGAATCTTGCTAGAGTTTATTGATGAGAATTTGTGTATTTGAATCCTTCTTCCACTCTTCTCTTGCCTCATTTATCCAATCTACTTTTACTATGGGGTGAAAGTACAAAGTTGTGTGATACTTTTATAAAAGAAGCAACAAAAAATGATCCAACATTGTAAATTGAATCACTAGAAAGTGACATATTTGTGTAAAATTTTGAAATGATGCAAACTAATGAAATTCATATTTTTTGTGTATTTTATGTTTGTATTTTGAATAAAAATAAATTTTTTTTTAAATATATTTGTTTATAAAAGTGACACTATAATTTAATTTCTGATAGAATGCTAAAAATGAAGTTAAATGGGGCATTTCTCTTTACATAATAATTTATTTTTTCTTCAAATTTATTTGGTGTATTTATAACTTGAAACTTTTGTTTATGGATTAATATTTTCTCCATTTTGATAAAAAAATAAAAAAATATTAAAATATACATGTACTAAAAACATAATTGTTTCTATGGGACACCATATTTTATCTTAACTATTTATTTAAAATAGAAAAAAAATCATCTTGACATATAATCTTTTCTCTAGTGCATCATAATTTTTTCAAAACTTTAAATAAATTTTAGTATTTTTCTTGACAAGATGATCAACCTTATATTTTGGAGTTAATGACCTACATTTTGTTAAAAATTAAAATAAATATAAATAATATTTAAACTATTAAAAAATTATATTTTTGAACTTTACACTTATAAATCTACAAAAGTGAACTTTTATATATATTTTTACAATACCATTTACATGAGTAGGAGTTGTTGAAACATAAAGCTTTTTGAATATTTTTTGTAATTAGCCCCGAAGTGGTGCTATATATCTATTTAGTGGATAGTTCCAGTTGGAAAATTTGTGGACCATATCTAACTTAGCTAGAATGAATCTAGCTAGATTGGATATGTTTGACCAAAATTAATTTTGGGTTAGAAATTCTCATATTAACTTGTGCTAAAAATTTATCCAAAAGTGTGACACAAATTTATACTTTTACCCTATGGAAATATTATGCAATAGTGACTTTGTGGGTTCATATTACCTTGATGGAGAATCAACCACAACATTCACATTTTCCTTCTTATATATGATTTCAAAATCATATCTCAACATCTTTGTGACCCATATATTTTGTTCCTTAGATTAAAAACTCCATTGTAAGAAATATTTGAGACTATCATGATCTATACTTACCTTAAAGTGTTATCCTGTTATGTACTAGAATGTCTTCATTATTTGACTACATGCAAGATAGCCAACATTTCCTTCTCATAATTTGTTTTCAACAATTTTTTACCTATGAGCTAGTGGCTCTCAAATGCTATGGTTTTTTATTCTTGCATGAGTATTGATCCTACGTCATGACCTAAAACATCATATTCCATAATGAATGTTTTATAAAAATATGGGGTAACAAAACTAGATTTAAGAAAATAGCCTCTTTAGTTTTCTCAATTTCCCTTGTAGTTGTGTAACAACTCTCCACGCTTTGTCCTGACCATGTTGCCGTATGAGGCTTGGTCTGTCAATTCAAGTTAATTGCTTGATAGCATGTTCTAAGTAATGTGAGTGATGAGTGCCTTTGGTTGATTGTTTCATTAACTAGGGATCATCAGATTTAAAAAGCTTTATAATAATTTAATAGAAGCTTTTACATGTTTGAAGAATAAATTAAAATAAATATATTAAATTAAAATAATTGTGTACGAAAAATTTAGGAGAAATTAAATTAATAAATTAAGTATATAATGAATAGTTAATTCTATGTGTGTAAATTACAAGTTGTTAATTATGAAAATAAAAAATAAAGATATTTACTATTAATAATGTTGTTAAAGAAAGATTGTAAGTAACTATCGGGTGTTAAGATAAGATAAATGAATTTTATATAGGAGATTTATGTTGCATCAGTTAAGGAAGTGGTCATTAAATAAAGTTGTGGATTTAACTGCAAAGGGGCAATAGGATTATTTTTCTTAGGAAAGGAAACTAATTCTAGAGGTTCTTGCCATGAACATTCTAGCGGGGGTTTTCTAGAATTTTTTTTGGAAAGTTTGATTAAGAAACTTTTCCTGTAAGTTGGGGAAGCCTTGTTCTTAGAGGTTTTGGGGTTTTTGCAGAGATTGTTGGGCTTTGAAGTGTGCAAGAATTGTAAACTGGGAATAAGAGGATTAGCATAATTATTCAGCTCGATCAATTGGTTCAACCAGGTTCCATTTCTTTGAATTTTTTTCTCTTTTTTTTAAAGAAGAGCTTGCATGCTTTTATTATCTGGAAATGAATCATTTCTTTGCTTATTTAGTCTCTAATGGAAACAATCAGAAATGGTGCCTCCTATAAATCATCAAATAAATCATTTATGCTTATTTTTCTTTGCTCTATAATCATTCTTCACTTTCTGAAGCAACCTTCTTTGTGTGTATTTTATATGTATATTTTTATGTATACCTTCGAATATCCTCAGTTATCTTATTGTATCTACAGTAATATGGAATACAGTTTTATACCCTTATGCGGTAAAAGCATTCAACTATGGTTTTATGAAGATTTGACTTCTAAATTAATTCGAATCATTAATAATTAATCCAAGAATTGTTCATTTCCAACAACTCGATATCACATCCATTTTCTAAGAAAAATTTAAACTAGAAAGATAAAGGGACCCAAAGGAACCTGGATTCTTTTACTAGCCCAAGGAAGCTTTGTTATAGAACTCTTCACTTCCAGCCTACAACCCAAAACATTTCTAGTACCTCCACCCAAACTATTATTCCCAACTCCAAAAGCCTCAAAGATCATGAATCAAAATCCTCCAAACTAGAAACAAACTCCCAAAATCCAAACCAAAAATTCTTGTACATCCAAAATACCAGAATTAGAACTTCCTTTTCCGAGAAAAATAATCCTATTGCTCCTCTGCAGTTAACTCCACAACTTTATTTAATGATCACTTCCTTAACTGATGTAGCATAAATCTCCTATATAAAATTCATTTATCTTATCTTAACACCTGACAATTACTTACAACCTTTTTTCAACAAGATTATTAATAGTAAATATCTTTATTTTTAATTTTCACAATTAACAACTTGTAATTTACACACATAGAATTAACTATTCATTATACTTAATTTATTAATTTAATTTCTCCTAAAATTTTCCTACACAATTCTTTTAATTTAATATATTTATTTTAATTTATTCTTCAAACATGCAAAAGCTTCTATTAAATTATTATAAAGCCTTTTAAATCCGATTATCCCTAGTTAACAAAACAATCAACCAAAGGCACTCATCACTCACATTACTCAGAACATGCTATTAAGCAATTAACTCGAATGGACAGACCAAGTCTCATACAACAACATGGTCAGGACAAAGAACAAAGGGGCATTACAAGTTGTATCATCCCATTGGAAGGAATCTTTATTCAACAAAGTTGTGGGAGGTGATGTTATACTACCATTATTATTTACAAATTGATGATAATAATCATTAAGAATTAAGAAACCTTGTAAGTTCTTAAGGTTCCTAGGTACTTTTCATTATTCAATAGCCCTAATCCTATGAGGGACCATCTTAAATCCCTCATGAGACATATATGACCTAGGTACTCCACTTTTTTGACTCAAAACACACACTTGGATGACCTAGCATACAACTAATATGATAATCCAAAATGTCAAAAACTTGATTTATATATTGTAGACATTCTTTCCAAGTTCTACTATATATTAGGATGTTACCAAAAATACCAAAATAAATTTTCATAAAAATAGTTGGAAGATAGAGCTAATCAACTTTGAAATTTTTATGGTACATTTTTGAGACCAAAAAGAATTACAAAAAACTCATAATGACCCTCATGGGCTCAAAAATCTATCTTAAGTACATCCTCCTCTCTAGTTATTATTTGATGATAACCAAAATGAAGATCAAGTTTTATAAAATAAAAAAACACCGTTAACTTCATATAACAAATCATTAATTGTTGAAATTGGAAACTTATCTTTTATGGTTTATTTGTTGAGCTATCTATAGTCAAGACACATTCTCCAAGTTTCATCCTTATTGATAACCCTTACCAAAAGAGAAGAGCAAGCATTCTGACTATGCCCGATAATGCCTACCTCTAGCATCTCTTGAACTATCTTTTATATCTCACTTTTTTACACAAAAGGGTACCCATAGGGATTATTTTTGGTGGTTGGATGCTTTGTATTAGTTGAATTCCATTATCATTATCTCTTTTAGGAGGTAATCCTTTTGGTACATCTCCTAAAAAATTATCATTTTCTTATCTATAACTTCTTGTAGATCCAAACGTGTAGAAGCCTTTGATTGATAAGCTTCTAATGAAACTAATTTCTCCACATACCAATCTAATCCCTTATTGAGATTTTTTTTCATTTGGTGAGATATTATTGTTTTATGAAAAATTTGCATTCAACCCTCTTAGTTCTATTTTCCTTCCCTTTGAGTGAAACAACATGTATAGTTCTTGTAAGTTCATATCAATTGTTCCCAAAGTAGTAAGCCATTGTACCCTCAAAATAATATTTGTTGCACCCATGGAGATAGAAAACATTAGTAATCAAGATGATAATCTCTAATGGATAAAAAATTAATGCTATGGTATTTCCCTAAACAACTAAAAGTACCCCCATATGCAATCAAGGACTAAAATTCTAGAGTTAGATATGTAATAATTTAGATTCAAGTAGATTATTTTATGAAGTTATGAGTGCTACCCAAGTCTATCAACATTGTTACTCTCTCCTTCTTTAAGAAACCCACTACCTTACGAGTTTTTGGAGGGTTAAAACCTAATAGTGTATAACAAAAAATGATTCATTAGTGATCATTTAATTCTTCATCAAAATCCTTGTCACCCTATAATATTGGTTCCTCTTCTTCGTCACAAAAATATTCTCACTGGACAATATTCTCACTCCATTTGTGTTCTCAACTATATTTTCTATCATGATTGAAACAAACACAGTTTTCTCTCTTCTCAATTTGTTGCAACATCAATCTAGTAGGTTGAGGGATTGATTGTATTGACAAGTATTTCTCTCTTGTCTCATTAACCCCTTGCATTCTAGGAATTAAATACTTCTCTAGAATGCATGCTAAGATAAAAGCTTCATTATATAGAGTTAGGTTCAAACATGTAGGTTAAAAGTATAAAGTTGTGTCACACTTTTGACCAACTTATTAATACAAGTGAATTTAAAAAAATTGTTGGAATTGTGTGCCTCAATCCCACAGGCTAAAACCTCTTGTAAGCAATTTCGGTGTGATTGTTGAGATGTCTGGCCGATCTGCTAGTTGATCTTGAACTATCGCTATGACCTCCTGATTGTCTTAGTGATCGACGTAACCTGAAACCTTCGGCGTAACTTGGATAGTTGGAATGATGTTTCAGCGACGGTATAAAGTCTGGCCGATATCGGCATGACCTTTGGTCTGTTTGGCCGATGTAGTGATCGGTATGATTTGCTCCTATCAGAATGTGTCTTGAAAATGGGAGATGTCTCACTGACAGTGTTACACTCAGAGTCATCGGGGAGAGGCATGGAGGCTCGGTAAGAACTCTTGGCGACTGATGTAAGTCTCGCTGATGGGTATGAACATTGGTATGACCTCTTGGCGATGGATGTAACTCTCGCCGATGGGTATATTGTTTCGGTGTGACCTCTTGGAAAAAGTAGTAGTCTCTCTGACTATTATGTGTTCGGTGTGATGTCTTACCAATAGCAGTAGTCTTTCCAATAGTGCTACATGTGTTTATTGTTAGTATGAAGTCTTAGCGATATGGCTTGTCTCGCCGATAAAATTGCTCGATGAATATCAGTATGACATAAATATCTATGAGACTCTTGGCGATAGGAGAACTCTTGGTGATAGAGCTTCACAAGATGTATTTGTGTTTGGTATGACATCTCGCCGATAGCGATGGTCTGGCCGATGCTTCTACAATGGATATCAATATGATGTCTTAGAGACAAGGGTGAGTCTGAGTGACAACGTTTGAACTCAATGTAACCTCTTGCCAAAGGTGATGACTTTGGCCGATATCGACAGTTGGGTCTTGTGGCATCGGGGAGACACGGTTAGTGTCTCACCGACATGCGAATACTATTTGAACACTTTTGACTAATTGGAAGACTGTCCTACGTGGTGTGTCTTGGACCAATCGGAGAAGGTGGAATATGAACCATTTTGCTATGAGACTGTTGCAACCGTTTTTGCGTGGAAGACGAACTGTTTGTGAGGAAACTTCTATACGAGGAAATGGAAAAATCTACGTGGTGTGTAATGGACATTCTGTAAAAAGAGAGCGATAGAGAGAGGGCCGAGAGGCTAGCTGAAAGGCCGAGGCCATGAGGCCAAAGCTGACAGAGAAAGAGAAGTGAGAGGCAGAGCTATGCTGCTGGAATCTCTCCTGATCATAGAATTGGTTGATCTCTCTCATGTTGATCTGCATTGTATATTGTGTGAGGATATTGCAATAGTGCGAAGATTGTATGGTCTGATGGATTGATCAGGAAATGTAAAGTGGAGAGTTTGCTACCAGGTTGTATCTAGAATGAACAAGATGTAATATCTAAAAAGGATATGAGCCTGAAATTGTATTGTAATCTTTTGTTGTTGAATAATACAATGGCTTGAAGTTTGGAGGGTGGTGTTTTTTACCTGAAAGGGTTTTCCCCACGTAAATCTGTGTGTTCTAGTTTTTTGTCTTATCTTTCATCTATATTGGTTTTGTTTCTAGAATCTGTTATTACTTGCTGTTGAATTCACATGTGCTTCTCTTGGAAGGATTAATGTGGGAAATAAAATGTGTCTGTTTCTGCTTTAGGACATAGTTGTGCGTGTCTTTGAGGCAATTTAATTGGAATTAAAGTTACCAAAGGCACTACTATTCGTGGAGGTTTCTCTGAGATGCCCTTCTTTTCCTTACAAGTGGTATCAAAGCCTTCTTTTGGTTGCTGGTTCTGGGTATTTCTCCTGTGAAGATTTCTCAGTTTGTTAGGCTAGAGGAAATCTAGAGGAATCATCTGATTTATTGATCCTTTGGTTAGTGGAAGTCTTGTGATATTCAGAGACTACACGTAGCTTGAAGGATGGTGAAGATGTAGAAAAGGGAGTTGATCATGTTGTTTTGTTGTGATTTGTGTCTCCTGGTTGGTAGTGGTATAACCTTGGTGTATGAAGTGGATTTTCTTGCTCCGTGGTTGTGTAGTAGTAAAGATTTCATACTGGGTGTCTGTGTGAGAGGCTCCTTGATGATATGGAGAAGCCTAGGTTGTTTCTCAGCCATGGAAGAGAGTGCTTATGCTAGGTGGTGTTTCTTGGTGTTGGAAGGCACTATTTCCTGTTAACCTCAAATACATAAAGGCTATGGAGTTAATCATTAGTTGATTTTCAAGCTTCTGAAATAGCCTATCTCTTTCTCAGATGCATATACATGTTTTACACGGCTAAGCAAAACTTGTGGTTATGTGGAGTTGTTAAACTATTTTCTAGACCTTGGCTTATGGGGTGTTGCTGGATGAGATAGTTGTAGTTTTGTATACATGCTTTGTGCATGGTTTGAGGAGGTGTGATTTATTCTCTACATGGGAGTGTTGGTACGTGATTTTTCACTCAACATTCTTGTGGTGGTGCTTGTGGGTTCTTTGATTATGGTGCTCGTTGTGGATGTGTTTGGAGAATCAAGTTTGGCGTGATCTGATGTTTGAGTCATGTTGTCTACATTGTTATTCTCTTTGAAATCTCAGTGTTGTAGTTTCCAATGCGATGATGGGTTTGCATGTTCGATGTTTGTGATCTACGAGTTATGCAGTTGGTGGATTAGCTACCCATTGGCTGCAGTGAGATAACTTGGATGTGGACTGTCTTTATCCACAAGGTTGATTCATTGTTGGTGTAGACTTGTTAGCTGGCCTTATCTGTGGTCACTTGTGCATTGGTGCAATTGCTTTGAGATGAGAGGATGGATATTTTTGAGTACCTGAATAGTCGGCTATGCAAACCTGAATCAGGTGGTCATGATGCTTGGAGAGCTCGGATGTCACGTTTCAGTAGGAGCTTTAGCAGTAAATGTGGGTTCATCACATGGTGGTGAATGGTCTTCTTTAGTGTTGTAGATGTTTCAAGGGGGAGCTTTTAGAACCTATTGCTACAGAAGGGTTTTTTTGCATTTGCATGGACATTATTTGAAGATGTGCAACATCTTGGATCCATGGAGGACGCTTGGAGTCTTTGGTTGAGGTGTTGGTGGTGCTTGACAGGTGATGTTGGTTTTGAGTCTGTTTGCTTTATGTCATGGTATACTCTTGTTTGTGCACTAGAGTTTTGGCATTGTGCATTGTACTTAAGACCATGGTGAAGTCACTTGAAGCATGGTATCTCCTAAGGGGATATGTAGATCATGGTTTCATGATAAGTTCCTGATTTAGATGTTTGGAGCTTTGACAGTAGTCGGCTAATTCTTTGTGTATTGGGTGCTTTGATTATTTGCTTGATACTTCATGATAGTGCAGTAATGCAGTTGAAATTTAGCATGAGATGATCGGTTGCTAGTACTCATGGATACATGAAGAATAAGGTGAGGTTGTTTTTCTCTTATGAGAGAAGTGTTGTTGATTGTTACTCTTGATGAAGTTTTTTAGCAGAAAGTCCAAGAAGCCTACACCTTGGTTGAACGTGAGTTCAATAAGAGACCTATGAAGAGATTGCTCTTGGATTAGTCATGATGGCTTGCATATCTTGAAGGAGTATTCTCGTTCCCACTCTTGGTCTGCTTAGTAGTTTATCTGAGAGGTATTTGGCCAATTATATCTTTCAGATGTGTTTTATGTTCACTTTCATGATATGGATCTTGAATTACTGTTTAATGGTTTTGGAGGATTCATAGTGGAAGATGTACATCTTGTTTATCTCCTTGTGCTTTTGTGTTATGCTATTTACTGATGAGAATTGGTAGGAGATGATGTATGGGCTGATTTCCTGAAATGGGGAATGAAGTAGCTTGATCTTCTTTGAGAGGCTTACATCCATGTTGATTACATGTTTTTAAAGTTGGTTTGATCTTGGTGATTGAACAGTTGGATGTGTAGACACCTAAAAATGACCTAGGCCTGCAAGCTTCATTTTTACCACTTTCGTCCTAGCATAATTAAAATATTTAATTATGTCTTTGGTCCACATTCAACTATTGATTAAATAATTCATAATTATTTAATTAATTCATGTCATTTTATTCTTCATATTAAATATGTCATTAATTGTCTAAGTCTTCCCTTAATTAATTAAATTTCTTAATTTATTTAATTTCCCTTTGTCATATATTTCTTCCTGATTATTAAATAAATAAATTTTATTTATTTATTTAATATGTCACTAATTGTCTTAATTAAATAAATTGATTAATTTATTTAATTAATCATATTTGCTAAATTAAATAATTATCTTTAATTGTTTAATTGCCAAAAATTAACATTTCTCTCATTTTAAATAAATTCATTGCTTTAAAATGTCATCTCAATCTTAGCTGTCGGTCATTTTGATAAATAATCTGAAAAGATTATTTATTATCTCTCAAAATCCATAATTTGAATTAATTTAATTCAAATTGGTAATTAGTCTTCCAAAAATCAAGTAATCGGGCTGATTCTTGATTTTCCAAATCTGATCTTTAGTCCAAATCTTATCTTCTTGTTTTTTTGAAAATCTTTATTTCTTTTCGAATTAATTTCCTCATTTATTCTCCACCGTCGATCCATTTTATCGAGTTTTATCTTGACGTTAGATTAATGGTCCCTAACCCTAATTAGGGACTCTCAGGTTTAATCTGGACCTCTCGTTCTAGGTCTTTCTTAGAATTCAATCTCATTCGTCCACTCAAAATTGTGCTTTCTATAAAAGACAATTTTGTTCATAATTTCAGGATCCTGACAATTTCATTTTTAATATAGGCATTATAGTCATTATTTTCATTTTATCATCATAGACATAGGCATAATTTTATCAAATCCTTCAACATTTGCATAGGACTTTGGCATTACTATAGGTTGCTCAAGCTGAAATCTGAGGGCCTCATTCGATTTGCTGCAAACTAGAAGGTGCTATGAAGGTGAAGCATGGAAGCAGAGGAAGGTATAATCGTTCTTTGTTTTGATTTTCCATTGTTCTTGATAGCCTCTTTGGATTTTTGATGTTTATTATCTAATAAGCTAACCCATCTAATTTTCCATTGAATACATTGGTGAACCTGACATATTTAGACAAATAAAGAGCAATTTTTGGAGTTGGTTTCTTGTTGTTGTAGGGCTTGTTTGCTTTTTGTTGCAGGTTTGGCATCATTATGGATAAAGCCAAAGATTCGACCATAACTTTCAAACGGCTGCATATTTGCTCACGAATTTTTTTTTGCAGCTTGGGGAAAACATCATGTACTTTCATTCCAAAATCAGATTTTTTGGATCTGTTTTTCATTTTTTATAATTATTTTTCTGTTTTTAATAAAAAAATAATTTCGAGAGCAACTATCGAATGTTTCAGATATTTTTACATTTCTGGAAAGCTCTTTGAATTTTAATAGGGTTCTACATTTTAGTTTTTAAATTTGTATGTGCAATTATTAGTCAAAAAATAGATGTTTTGAAATTGGGGTTTAACAAAGATTGGCTTATATCTCTCCCATGGTTACAGATCTGATCACAATATTTTTTTGCAGATTTGGGATGATATCAGACGACTCCAGTAAAAAAATTAGAATTTTTAGAGCCATTTTGTATTTTTTATAATTTTTTTATGATTTTTCATAAAAAATTAATTTCAGGTGCAAAACAACAAATTTTTTTGATTTATTTACATTTTTGGAAACCTCTTGAGATTTTAGATAGGCTTTATTCTTTGTATTTTTCATTTTACTATAAAAAAAATTCTAAAAATCAGATTTGTTGTGACTAGCTAACTCTCTAATAGTTGTGACTAATCTTTGTTTGCAACGTGTGGCAGTTACTATTTGTGTGTCGAAGATAATTTCATAGAAGACTACTAAGTCATTGTCTGCAGGTTCGAATGTCAAAGATGGAATAAGAAAATAATGTTCTTGTCTTTTTATAGATTAGCAAACATTTCATTTTGGGGCACATAAAAAGAACTTTCATGTTTGCAAGTGTCTGATTGTGTTTGAACAAATGGTAGGTGATTATGCTCTCACCTTGTGAAAACTCGGTGATCAGAAAACCAGACCCATTTTTATCTGTTGTACACGCTCACGATTTGGTATATCGAAGTATCCTCTCCCTTTGCGCACTTGTGCAATCCTGGGTGTAAGAGAAATGGTTACTAACTCTAGAACTTGGGCTATTCTGGTGGGAAAAGTACTCTCACCCGGAATGACTCAGAATAGGTAGCACCACAGGCATCGGGGACTTCGGTCGAATATAAAGAATCGGTTCTTAGAGGCTCAAGAATCGAGTGTGGGTTCCGACGGATGGATCGAGGACTCGCCGCTTTATGGATCATGCCTGAAGAGCGGGATGAAATTAGCTGCTTGTTTTAGTGTCAGTATTTCTTTGGCGTTGGCAGTATGAGTCGCAGTGCAATATCGCGCCCAAGAACCTCCTCTTTGATCCTTAATTAGAGATAGCAATTCTTGGGAGTCACTACCCAAGAATTTGAATTTAGTGTCTTTCGAATGACATTAATGAAATTTTGTGGAGAGGGCCGTGCCACTAAATTCTCAAAGCTATCACTCTCGAGAAGAAGGAAAGATTTATCACTAATCAGGGGAACTCGGTGGGCTATACCAAGTATATACAAACCATGGCCTATTGGCCTTTTAAGGTTCATACTTATCTCATTATATGTGCTTGTCAAAACCTTTCTGAATTTTCAAACATTATACACAACATTCACAAATCTGGACACAAACAATCGACCTTGGACAACTCAGACTTTTCAACAAAACATCAAAAAACAATCTCAGTCCCCATTTTGAACTTAGACTCTGCATTGTTCATCTTAGTCATCATTTTGAACCTAGACACTGACATTTATAGCAATGAGTCCTTAGTCAAACATCATCATCTTAGTCCTCCTTATTGGCCTTGACGGCACTTGTCATCTTGCATTAATCTTCTCCTTAGGGAAAAGCATCATCATCATCTTGCATTTGTCATCCTTTATTCAAAATACAAAAAATTAATGACGCGCGCGTCATCTTAGTCTTCATTGTCCTTTGGCATTAGTCATTTTCTTTAGACAACATTGTCATATTGCATCCCTTATTGTCAAAAATCCAAAAACATAGTCTTGTATTGTCATCCTTTATCCAAAAAATACAAAAAAAAACATAGGCTAGTGTCATCCTTGCATTTAGTTGTCATTCTCATCATTCTCATTTGAGAAAATCCCTTTTACAGTTGAGACTAGGTTTCAAAGACAACAACGAAAAATGGAAAACTTTGGACAAGATTTCAATCTCAACATCGATAATAACACTTATGACACAAACCAACATTGGAATTTTTCCGACCCATTTCACAACATGAACATGCAATCTCCCATGAACATGACATCTTCATCACAAAACATTTTTGAACCATTCATACAAAGAGACCAAAATGGATGAGTATATGTCGAAGACATAGAAGCTGCAACGCAAAATCCTGATATATTCTCCTTTGTAAAAAAATCAGTCTTACGTGACACTCAAAGGTATCTAGCCATGCTTTTGGATGAAGGGGCTAAGTTACCGCAAGACTTTGACATAAATATTTTGCCACCTCCATCCGTCTACCCTCACCATCAACAGTCACTTGACATAAATCCTACCAGTAATTCACAACAACCGTTCACTTATCACCCTTATCCTAACCTTGACAAGGGAAGCCAACTATCAACTAGTCCATTCCAAAACTCCACGTGATATTCTAACCCTTCACCTATCAATCCTGTCAACGTCTACATGCCCTATCAACCATCTATGAATGCATGTCAAGTCCTCACATCATACCATATCGATCCCATCCAAGTCTCCACGTCCCATTTTAGTCAACCTTACACTAATCTAGCCCAAGACTCCATGGCATATTCGGTTGAAGTCCCCATGTCACATCCTATGCCGTCACATCCTAATCCAGTCCAAGACTCCATGACATATTTAGTCCAAGATTCCACATCATACCCTAGTCCTTCACATACTAGTCCAATGTAAGTACCCATGTCATATCCTAGTCCTTCATATACTAGTCCAGTCCAAATCCCCACATCCTATCCTAGTCCGTCATTCATTAATCCTTTTTAAGTCATCCCCTCACAAGCCACATTTAGTCATGAAGATTCTATCATTACTCAAAGGAACATCCCATCGTCTAAACTTGAGGATACATGTCAAAACGAAAGCCCAAAGCATGACATTATAACATCACCCTCATGTCAAGAACAAGGTAGTCTATCCCATGACCCTATTTTTGACAACCCCATCTTTGACCAAGACCCTGCCATTGACCAAGAAATCCAAATCCATGACAACCCCATCTTGGACCAAGACCCTACCATGGACAAAGAAATCCAAAATGATCCACTCCTTGACCTTTATGCCATTCATGATCAAACACTTGCTGACCCTATAAAGGCCTCGACTATTGACACTTCCCATGATGAGACACTTTCCTTCATGGGACACATAGACGGTATTCCTCCAAAACAAGAATCTTCCACTAGGGACATGTTTGCATATGATCAAGCTATAGCTAAAATCATTGGACTCTATGACACTAAAAATAATGATGGCTTCGACATTGTCTTGGAAGCACCAACAGAATCATCTGAACCTAACATGTCACATGATCAGACCAAAGATATCAGTCAGGAATATGTCCAACATGACAATGAAGCTAAGACACTTTATCAACTAGGGTCATCTATCTTTGTGAGCAAGCTTTCTCTTCACGGATA
>VDFB02017009.1:0-35707 GCA_007258455.2 Sequoia sempervirens | reverse complement strand
AGGATGGATTAATGGTACATAAGAGGATGGATTAAGGGGTTTTAAGAGAATGGCTTAAGGGATATGAAATCAATTATAAATTTTTTATAAAATGACAATGAATTAAATTTAGTTTTATATTTATACTATCAATTAAATGTATCTAGAACTATATATATAGTCACTTGTCTCTATATTTAGATTCCATTGTAATATATGTATCTTCTCTCTTTTTTGTAAAGTATCTAATTTTGGGAGACCTAAAAAAAAATGATATAAAAATTTAATTAGGAAATGACTATTAAAGACAAATATATATATCAATTAAATATATATACAACTATATACTTTCCAATATTTATTTACTCCTTGTACCATTTGCATCCTCTCTTTTTTGTAATGAATCTATGATTGTCTCATGATCATCCATTAAAAGTGTCCATAAAACTTTATTAGCAGGCCTCCCTTGATATGTAACTAGTTTTATATTGGTTGCCAAAATCAAATGGGAATAATGTATAATCTTCTTGTGTATTTCATAATCTTAAAATGCAGGAAAGTCATTCTTTCTCATCAAATATTTTTGAAACCAGGTGCCAACAACAACCACTAAACCAGTTGGATACTCAAAGCTATCATCATCCACTCTAGGATGTACCAAGTTATGTTTTCTCTCAACACATCTAGCCAACTACTACTTGGTCTACTCTTCATTCCCCTCAGGTACAACAACTACACATGTCCTACAAAAAAAATAAAAAATTCAATAAAGAGTGACTTATATTTAATTCACATATATTAAACATAAATACATATAAAATTCAACTCAATAAATAATGTACCTTCTTGTACAAGATTCAAAACATGATCATAATCATCTGATGCAAACAATTGATTATCTTCAATTGTCATTTTTTTTTAACATGTGTCGATGTAGGTGTTAAAGCTCTTTGTTGCCATTGTTCGACCCATTCCAGATTTTTACATGCGTCCCAATCACCTGCAATACAAAATTGACAAAAGCATGCCAAAGTTCCCTTGTCCATATTATCCATGTGTTTACATTCAAACTCTTAAATGAATGCCATTTTTCAAATCCATTAATTGTTTCATGATCTTGTTGAGAAAAAATATCATTTTCTTCAACTAACCAAAAGAAGTGTTGAATTATTGAGCTCTCACATGTTCTTATAGATAATTTGGTATTACACCAATCTATAATTGCACGTGCATCTCTAAATTTCATAGCATCCTCAAATTTTAGTTGCTCTCTAGCAAGAGCTCTTTTCACACATGCACTTGTTCCATTGTGTTCTCCCTTACCATGACCAACTTCAAAAAAAATCCATGTGTTGGATATTATTTTCTTTATGAAGTCTACATAACCAAGAAAACATTCTAGCATTTTTAAATTGACCTGTGTAATTATCCGACCATATAAGATGTTCTAGCATTTCAATTCATCTCTTTTAAAATTTTATAAAATATATTAAAACAATATTGAACAAACTCAGATGAATGTAATTGATTATCACTTACATAAAAAAGGTACTCTCTCAAAAAAATTCTATTATCTTTTGTACTATCATCTTCATTTCTATAAACAATGTGAACAAATATAGGTATTTGCATTGAATTATAATATTGTGATTGAATTTCTTCTTGTGGAGCAAGAGTATAATTTTTAGCAAAATCAACAACTGAAATGTGTTTTTACATAAATGAAATTGATTATCAAGCCAAAGAGCATACTGAGAGTGTTGAACATATTTAGGTACAATCTTATCTTTAAATTCATTAATAAATACATGCACACTGACTTTTTCCACAAAGCTCACAATGTTTTCTAGTTTTTCCATCTTTCAAAGTATACTCAACATTTTTAATTCTTTTTTACATCCACTAATTGTTGTCCAAATTTATCTAAACTACTTTCATGTATACATTCTCCTAATAATGAAAATTTACCACATCTATCACATTCTCTAGAAACACATATTTTTAAATAAAATCATTTTACATTGGAGGGTTCATGAAACAAACCTGCAGTAAATTTTTTGATTGTATCAGGTGGCATATGAATACCACAAATGTCCTGCATAATTTGGTTAGCATGCAAAGTGAATCATATATATCGAAAACTATCATAATAATAACAAAATTGTACATGGGTCTTACAACAACAAGAGATTTTTTGCTTATTAATTCTAACATACCAAGGTTTACACTTTTCGAATGATCTTTGACTTATATTAATATTCAATGGTAAGATTGAAGTATCTAATTTTTTTTTATATAATTTAGTTTGACTCATATCTAAGAGATGCTTTGGATGAGGTTCATGAGTTTTTGAACCCACCCTTAATTTTAAGACATCTCTAATGTTAGGTGATATTATTGTATTATCATGCCAAAAAATTTTGATTAAAGATTTAATTTCATTAGTTAATTCCATGTCTGATCTTGAAAATCTACCACTAAAACTCCAACATTGATTAATTGGATCCTTTTCAATACTTTCTCTTCTTTTAGTGGCTTTTATCAAAGTTCTAGGATTTACTTTTATAAATTTACTAATCTTACTTAACATTCTATTATTTGAAGTTGTTTTATCAACTAGAGCAGTTGTTATTGCATGACAAGTTACATTCTTATCTTTTGATCAACTTTTATTACCTATAAAATCAATAGCATTAGTAACACTAGATATGACTTGTTCTATTGAATCATCTTTCTTTTTTGGTTTTACAAAAAACACCTAATTTTTTCATCACTATTCTCATTTTCGGCATTATCATCAATTGCACCATGAGTTGACATTGGAATCCTAATTTCTTTCTATAAAAAAACATTTAATATATTCTATTTCCATAATTTCTAATTTGTCTCCAAGAAACTTTACCACGAAGTTTATCTAGCACATCTCTTTCAATTGTAAAAAAAACATTTTCATTCACACAAGGGGTTTCATTTTCATTCTCAAATGTAAAAGGGATTTCATTCACATTTTCATCAATATGAGGGATTTCATTCTCATTTGCATTCTCATAAGATATAATTTCATCATTTTTTTGTTTTTGCATTGTTTCAACCCTAGAATTATTGATATAATCAATGGTGTATCCAACTTCATCTAAACAAGCAATATCAATATTATCAAAACTTGGGTTTGAACACATACCTGGATGGATTGTATGAATAGGTGCATTTTTCATATCATTGGGAGGTGGATTTGAAGACATACCCAAAGTTGTTTGCATAGGTACTATTTCCACATCATTCAAAGTTGAAGTTGAAGGCATAGTTGGGTTTGTCTCCATAATTGCATTTTCTTCCATATTCACCATTTCCACATTTGCATCATCTACATTCATTTCATCATTCATGGCTTCCTCTTCAACATTCTTGGAACTAGATGCTTGCAAATTTTTCATTTGATGAATCCATTCTCTTCTATCCCTTTGTCTTTTTGCCTCCATATCTCTATTTGCTTGAATTTCTTCAGGTGTCATTAACTTTCTACATATTTTTTTTTGTCTTTGCTTATCACCCATGGTTACCAAACTCTCTTTGATGACAAAAAAAAATGATTCAAATACAACCTATTTTCAGATTTCTATCTCCTTCAAATATTCAAATAAAACTATGTAGTATGAAGATCCTTTTTTCTTTAAACTGTGAAGTGCAAAAAAATATGAATGCATCCAATAATTCTCTTTTTCCAAATATTCTTGTAAAAAGTTCTTGTACTTTATTCCACTTCAGAAAATTCAACTTGCACTTTGTCTCTTCCAACAATTTGAATAGAATATGCCCTGCACAAGACAAATTTGCAATAAAAAATGCAGAAAATAGCACTTTCGGTCCGTACTACAGAAAAGGAATGTTGCAAAAAAAACATGTTTTATCAGTATTTACCTAATTAGGAAAAAAATGGCTATATAAGAAACATGTACACGTTATGAAACACATACACGTTGTAATGCCCTGCCACAAAACCCTAGAGGACAACTTGATTAAAAATGATTTTTTTTTTTGAAGTACAACATACTAAAGATTGCAAATGCTAATATAACTTGTTTTCTACTCTACATCCTCTAACGTTTTGGGGGTTACATTACAAAAATCCCATTAAACAAACTAACAAGAGTAGTAAGTTGTCATGCCCACATTTTTACACACTAAACAACTTATCAAATCTGTAATGTCTTTACTGATTTTACAAATAATTTTTTTTTTTTTTTTTGTTTACTTGAAAGACATTAACAACTTAATTCACTACTTACAACTATAGTAAATAAACACACTAGTTAGAAGCAAAGGTAGAAAAGATTTGCTAACAAACAGTAGTTAGATGCAAAGGTAGAAAATATTTGCTAACAAACACTAGTTAGAAGCAAAGATAGAAAAGATTTACTATTGTTAGCAATAGAGACTACTGACTTGGGATAGACCCTACACATCTCTTACACAATCAAGCACCTCTTCTATTCCAATGCGTCATAATATCCTTGCTCCCAACACATGTACCTACATAGTCTATAATTTCTTGGTGCACACATAAGATCAGTGATTTATTAGCACATGATATCCACAATAAGTGATCTAATTATATAGCTACTCAAATCAAATGAAGGTTTACAACATTGAGATAGAAATACAAGTCCCAAAACAAGACTCAGAAAGACAATCCTAAGGGCCCTACCTAATTCCTCGGGGGCTCGTCTTTGACGGCCTTGCCTACATATATAATTTGCAGAGGAATCATATTTTGACTAAGTAGACTTCAACCATCTCACCCATGGTTGGATGACAAAGGGATATGATTTCCAAATCAAAATGATGGCTTAATCCTCAACTCTAAACACAAACTATTAACACCTCTCCTTGTGGTAATTTAGGGACAATAGTTCAAGGTCAAGGATTGAGACTAGACTCACACATAGTATTTCTAAAGATTTTTTTTTTCTAATGTAACTAGTTGACACATCCACAACCCTCATCTACTCCCAAACTCAATATTCATCCCTTATAATTGATAAAAGAAAATAAAGGAGAATAAAATAATAGAAGTGCTCATATGAAAAAATAAATCTATATATATATATATATATGTTTCATGTTATATTTATTAATGTTGTAAGTATGGCTCATTGTCTCATATTTTGCATTAAATTTCTTGACTATATTCCCATTTGAAAACATATAATAATCTCACTATTTCTGTTAAATAACAATGATAAGAGATAATGTATTCTAGATGAACATGCCTATTCCATCAAAACAAGTAATTTCTAATAGATATCACATCATTTCCTTTGTACATCAATTCAATAATTGAGCATTAATTAAACAAACTAATGCTTACAACTTAATAACCCAATTATATAAAATCATGTATCGCTAACCTACTTACTAATCTATGAAAGTAGATTTCAAGAGCATTCAAGGAGGAAACAACAATATGATAATGATATTAAAATAAATATATCAACATTTGTAAATGATAACAAAACGATAATCTAATCTTCAAGGAATTGAAACTAAAATGAAAAAAAAAAAACTAATGATGCAAGGTAATGATGCTTACAACATTAATGACCTTCTTTGAGCCAATCCTATTGATCAAGAATGCTAGACTTATAAATAATTAAATTTAAGGAACAATTAACCTTCTTAGCATAATAATCGAGTTATTAGATCATTATTAACAAATATAGGATAAGGGACAATTCTCATTTTTTTGCCATATATTTATTTATCAAATTTTCAATATGTTGATTTCCAGCCAAACAGGACAATGCTAAAATAGACATAAATTTTACAAAACTTATCCAAACTTTAAAATTCAAAATGTTTTAGAAACGTGAGGAATAGTAAAATAAAACCCAAAAAACATTTAATAAGATTCCAAGAAATGTGAGAATAGTTTTATCTGCAATCAACATTATCGTTATTAACTCTTTCCTCTACTAAAAGAGGATATAAGGTCATGTAGCCTATTTTGATGCAGTTTGATTAAGAATATTACTTGTTGATTGACAAGTTATTTAAATTAGAATAACTAGAATAACAATAATGCACTTACTTGTTGATTGACAAGTGATTTAAATTAGAATAACTAGAATTTCAAAAAATGATTTAAATTTTGGAATATGTGCCTCAATTCTTACTGACAAGAAACTCCTTGAAGGAAAAGTTGGTGTGACATCATGGATGTCTAGCCGACTAACTATTTTGAAGTTCTAAAATGATCATATCGGCATGACAGGGTTGATGTCTTGCTGACAAGACTCTCACTGTGACTTTCGGCATTCGACATGACCTTTTGGTGAATGGAGATCCTTGGGTGATAGTTTTGATCTTATCGGGTTAAGTCACGAGTGTCGGGGAGAAGTCCCAATGAATGGTGAAAGTCTCACTGATGGCATTTTGGTCATCGGCGAAACTCAAGGCTCTCGGGATAAAGTCTTGGCGATCTGCAGAATGTCTCACCAATGTCGGGTTAACATTAAAGGTTATCAGGGTAACTCAATAGCTTTGATAAGATGTCCTAGTGACATTAAAATGTCTTGCCAGTGATGTAATGTGTTTGGTATAGGTCTTGCCAAATGGTAGTCATCGGTGTGACTTAGGACTTCGGTATGACGTCCTAGCAAAGGTGAGTAGTCTCACCAACTACTGGGTGTTTCAGTATGACTTCTTCGACTGTTGTAACATCTTGGAAAAGGGCTTAAGTCTTGCCGACTCGGTAAGACTTAGGGAGCTCGGAGAAGGTCTTGGAAAAGTTGAAGGGTCTTGCCGATAGGTGAAAGACTTTGGGGTAGCACAACGTTGTTGGCTGAAGGTCTTGGTGAAGACGTAGTGTCTTACCAATGGAATGTCTGATCACTATGACTTATGCATTTGATATGAGTCTCACCGATAAGGGAAACCTTTGCCGATAGGATCAAATTGGATATCGATGGTTTCGTTATGTCATGTAACTGTCGTTATAGCATCTTTCCAACTCATGGAATCTATAGCAATACCGATAGAGAAACTTTGTGGCATCAGGGAGACACTATGAGTGTCTCACCGATATGCCAACAAAGTTGAATGTCGTTGACTGTGTGATCATCCTGTGTGGCATCCTACTGGTCCAATCAGAGGAAGGAATTTTTTCAAACTGAAGTCAATTATTTTTTGTAACTATTGTAGCACTGGAAAAAACATCATGCAGGGAAAAATCAAGACTCGACAGGAAACTGTCTATGGTTGTCATTAGCGGATAAGGATGCACAAAAGATTTAAAGTAGATTGATTTTGTTTTGTATGAAATGAATAGTGTGAGAGAATCGAGTTGTGAAGAGAGAGCATTTCCTGTAACTGGTTGAACAGTGAGAATAAGCTACTGTGACTAACACCAAAAAGTTGTCTTTCTGATTGTATGTAATTTTGTTACTGTAATACAAAGAAATACAGCTTGGTGTGGTGGGTTTTTTCCCGAAAGGGTTTCCCACGTAAAATTTGTTGTTTGATTTGTCTTTGTGTATTTTCTCTATTTCTGTTATTCCTTCATATGCGTCTTAATTAGATTGTAGTTAGAAAATTAAAAATACTGTCTGCTTACTCCCCTGTGGTTTTGACATTAGGAAAGTTGTTTCCGCACCTCTGCTTTCCATACATTAAATTAGAATAACTAGAATAACAATGATGCACTTACTTGTTGATTGACAAGTGATTTAAATTAGAATAACTAGAATAACAATGATGCACTTACTTGTTCATTGACAAGTGATTTAAATTAGAATAACTAGAATAACAATGATGCTTTGTGCTAGTCTAAAATAGATTCAAATGATAAGGAATTTAGTTTTTTTTTTATCCAAAGAAAACTACCCTTTTGATATATTTGACAACTGATCAATAAAAGATTACCAAGAACTCAAATATTGCATAATTTTTTTTTAAATAGATAGTAGTTGTCTTCTCAAAATCACTTGAAACAACAATTTTGTCTTTTCAGCTTGAGATAAAATTTGTGCCATAGTGCAATGACAGTGAGAGGTAGGTATAGGAATAAGGTAAGATTTTCATTCTATAGAATGCACTTCTCATCATGGTGTGTGTCATAAAGAGCTACTTACCAGCTAAATGATGTATAATGATTTTTCAATTTAGATGTCAAATTCATTATTTGATCTGCACATGCTAATAGCAATTAATTACTCATAGTTATAAATTCTAATAGCCTCACAGTTCCATCAGGCCAGCAAATGTTGCTTACCAGAAGTAATATGCCTGGAAAGGCACATCTAGAGATTTATAATTCACTTTCAAGAGTAGTCCTACAATAAATCCCTCTATTTCAATGGATTCTCAAAGCTGCAATAAAATATTTTGTTGATAATTCATTTGACATTTCTCAATTATAAATGTTGCCTAGAATAATTAATATGCCTGGAACTCTATTATATGAATATAAACGTGATTATCAAAATATCAAAATGTGTGTGTAATCAAAATAAATAAATCTTTGAATTGATTAATAATTTTGAATCACAATCACAATAGAAAATAGTCAAAATAAATAAAGCCCATATCAATTTAAGAATTATATTTCCAGCATCCCAATAGAATCAAATTTGAAATCTTGATGATATGCTTTCATTTTTTTGGATATTAAATTTATGCATTTAAACAGATCAAAAGAAATCCATAAAGATGAGAAAAGGTAATCCCTATTTCATATAATAAAACATTGTGTCAATCCCGGATTAAGAGTGCTACAAAACAGGTGTAGGAGTGAAAGGTAAAATCAAGTAAAACCAAGAATGTACATGCATTCAGATAGAATATCAAGGATACTGAACTATGGATAAGGCATGAGATTTCATGCACCATTATCACCATTTTCTACCAGCTGAATAATTTATTTATTTATTTTGTTTGCTAGACATTCAAATTGATGTAGTACGCCATAATTTTCTGCCTGCTAAGAAATAATAATATTCTATGGAACCTGTTTGCTACCCATAACGCCTGGAAACCTATAAGTTCATATTTCTTTCAAAGCTTTAATTCCTTTCAAAAGTCTCAGCAGTCAAAATTTAGGTGTCATACAATCTTAAAAGGGAACCATACTCATTTTTAAATGGTTCGATGGAAATGAAGGTGGCACTATTGAATAATTAAATGATTTATTCTTATCTCATCATATTTGCAACTATCAAGGAAAGAGGGCCATACATAGACTACAGATTCAACGAAGTAATGTGGCACATAAGTAGCATAAAGGTTGATCGAACATCCTTCATAATAGTTTTACGAATTAATTATAGCTATCACAAGCCTTTGGTGGAGATGTATCATAAAATATGATACACAATATTATGACAGAATTTGGCACATTTTCATTTGGTTTTCCATTAATAATGTCCACTCTAAACCAATCATTCAAAATTGTCAAACCTAGGAATGGATCTCTTCATTGTTTTCTTTGATTAAATCTTCCCAAGAGGTTAATGAAATTTTAAGGGAGAAAAATGCAGCATAGGGAAAAGAAAACAATTGCTTATACCACAAAACAACCCAAATCTTTCATTTATCTTTTGGAATCCCCCTATCCATATTATCGGTATTCTTCCTATGAACCAGATATAGTAATTGATAATATATTAAGAACCAGCAGCTAACATTTTAATACACTGAAACAAAAATTTCATAGAATATAATTCTATATTCTCTAAATATTTGAAATTCGAATTATAGAAATACAAATCTGATTTATGGATTCTAATGCAACTTTTAAGATTCAGATTTGAAGCTGTTAGGATCCAAATGTGAAACTGTTAGGATCTTAATCTGAAAGTCTGTTGCAACTCAAATCCTACAGCTAAAATTTTGAAATCACTAAGTGAATTATTGAGCATTTGCCATTTGTACAACCAAGAAAGCAACGTAACACATTAAAATGAAACAAATTAGAATTTTTTTTTATTTTTTTATTATTTTGTTATCCAAGTAACATTTCTAGAACTTTCCTGAGAAGTTACGAAGCATATCCAAGGGCAGGCTGCTGCACTCAGCCAACACCCAGTCTTCAAATATGGGAACCTTATTTACAGGCTGCAGCTCGCCAAATTGGAGAAGTGAAAGGTTAATACCAGGGAGGAAGAGTTTGGAGGAGCGAAAACCAAAAAAAAAGAAATACTTAACAGAATACCTCACAGAAATGTGGTCTCAGCTAGCCAGCGCTGCACCTGTCGATGCAAAAAAAATAGGCGCTTCTTTTTTTTTGTTCCCCCCCGGTACCAAGATCCCTCCCCGGAATAAAATCAAAAGGGGTTTTTTTTTCTGCAGATCCTCTAGACGCAGTTCTTCTGGTAGACATGTATGCAAATTGTGGAAGCATAGACAAGGCACGTATACTGGTGACAGAATGCCTCAGAGAAGATGTGGTCTCATTGAGTGCAATCTTTTTTGCCGGGTATGCCCAAATTCCCTTATTAAAAAGGTTTTTAAAACTTTTGAAGCAAATGCAACTGGCGTGTAAGCCAGACCCGACAACCGTGCTAGCATTCTCTCTACACGAAAATCGGGAAGCATGCAAAGGGGCACGGGGATTGTTTGACAGAATGCCTCCAGGAAATGTGTTCCCATAGAATGCCAAAAATTATGGATGAATATAAAACCATCCCTTTTTTTTTCTTTTTTCCCCATTTTAATGATGAAATTATTTTTCTATTTCACACTTAACATTTTTATTTAAAATTTATATTGATAATTATTTTAAATGACTTAACATGGAAATCTATTAGATTAACTAATGCATTTAATTTAGCACTTTCTTATATCTAATTGTATTTTATAAATATTCACTATATCAAGATGTATAAGATATTTTTTAAACATATTGTAACTTTTTTGTGAAATACATAATATTCTTTCTAATAATATTCACTTATATAATTACTTCTCGATTAAAATATGTTTTATATTTTTAAATTATTCATTTGACTTACTACAAAAAACACATTTAAAATGATCTCACACAATCAATTAAATCCCTTTAACCTCTACTAAACCAACTTGCGTATTAGCATTCCTAATAATATTTAAATTATTCCATGAACACTCAAGGAAACCAACTTATATTTTAGAAGTGAAATAACACACAAAAACGTCATGAAGTTTTATGGGTTTCACACAATAGGGATCTTGAATCACAATGATTTAGATTATAGTTCAATAAATACATATGAAGAATATAGTTTTATTTTTATGAAGTAAAACAAGGTAAGGTTATTACTTACCTTATCCATATGAAGCTTGATCATGCCCTCTTGATTCCTTTATGTTAAGCCCTAAATTAGACTCACATTCTCGGGGAAGCCTCCAAAAGTTTTGACTATACTATCAACTCTCAATCTTCCTCTTCAGGTTCCTTAGCTAGACAACCTGCACATCCAAGGTGAAAATGGAGGCACACTGCACACGTTTTGTTCTAGGAATGCATACGCGTTATATAATGCATACGTGTTACCTTTACCCAATAGGTAATTAGATAATGCATATTCGTTATGAAACACGTACACGTTTTGTTTAAATAACGTGTATGCGTTTTAGTAATGCATATGTGTTATTTAAAAATTGAATTCCCAACCCACATGTAGCCTTGGTTTTAGGCTTGGGAAAGGCTTGGCAATCTGAGCCTTATCTTTTGACCTACAACTAAAAAACTAAGGAAAATTGAAGAAGAATGTCCAACTTTGGCAATATGGTTGATGGACTTTTTTTTGAATCAATCTATAAAATTAAAACCCATTAGCAAAAACGATGTCTACTTTCTAAATATATATATTTTTATTAAGATTGGATTACGTTTACTATTTTTTAATTAATTTATAAGAAAACTAGTCCTTAAACTTGAAATATCAAACTTCTTTTATTTTTTAATAACTTTTTTTTGGTTAAGTTTCTTGTAAAAAATTATATGGCATCTAACTTCAGATTGTTCTCTACATAATGAAAAAAAAAGATTCAATTTTTTTTTAGTTTAGGTCCAATTATGTTGTCCATACATGTTGATTTTTAAAAACAAATAATTACAATAAAAAATTAATAAAAAAAAAATATTCAACAAAAAATTACAAAAAAAATTCTACATCAATCTTCATGTTGTTAGCTCTCCTTTCCCAAAAGGAATTACCAAAATACTTTTATTTGGGTCAAAAAGTGGTGTCAGTACATGTGCTTGGTATGATTAAAAATAGGGACTTTTAAAAAGTGGTTTTTATAGATCCCTATCAAAATTTAATTTCTATAATCTGGGTATTTGAATAATTTATATATTTGGAAACTAGATTCAAAATGCTAAAATTCATATTACTAAATTTTTTTAAGATTCATTGTGTAAGTGCCTCAAATTTTCAGTCCAAGTGTGACAAATTCTAAAAAATAGAAAAAAAACACTTCCACTTTTTGAGCTTTTTGTGTACCCAACTTGCATTAGTCCAGAGCTAAGTGTAGAGTCTAACATAAGCTTCAAAATTTGATTCATGTGCTTCATTAGAACTGAAACTAGGCATTTGTAGATGCTATCTTCTCAGTTCAACCTTTTGTAAGGCAGTGAGTCTTCCTTATTTTGAGCAATGAGCTCTAGGCAGTGTACCTGAATGCATGTGCATTCCCTTTTCTTCATACTTTTAACAGAGTATAGAAATTGTGGATTAATCTCCACCATGGTTTTTCCCCTAAGAGGGTTTCCACGTAAAAATCTTGGTGTTTTGGTATTATGATTGTTTCTTTCATGTGCTTGCATCTTTACTTATGTTTAAATGTTGTAGATCGTTTATAATTTGAACTGAAGTTTAGAATATTGTTGAACATTGATTCACCCCCCTCTCAGTGTTCCTTAGGTCCAACAATTGGCATCAAAGCAGGTTCCACTACAAGAAGTTTAATAGCTTGAGGTGAATCTTGGATTGTAATGGACTCTGGTGGTCTTCAATAACATCTTATGGTGGCACTTGATGATCTTGATCAGTCTAAAGTAGAAGTCATGGAATTAAAAGAAAATCTTGTGGATGCCAAAAAATTTATTCAATCATTAAAAGATAAAATCAATGAGTCAAGAGAAAAGAGGAAGAAACTTTGTGATCAGCTGAAGCAGAAAGAAAATAAAAGCTTGGAAGATGTTCACCTGAATCAGACCCTAAAAGAGATAACTGAAGAATGTGAAAAACTTGCTAGGAACAGTGCTACTCTAAAGCTTGAGATGGAATATATGGCGATGAAGTTGACTAAGGAGATTGAAGAAATAAAGAAGAATGAGAAAAATATTTCCCAATCTTCAAGAGAAAATTATGAAGAATGCAACAGAGTTAATAGTGGATTCATTCAACTAGAGATTGAACTACAACAATCCAAAAATAATGAACAAGAGCTTGAAAGACAAATAGTTATTCTCAGAGATGAAATCACTACTACAAATGTGTACAAGGAGAAGTTCAAGATCAATTTTGGTAAGCTTGATGAGCTGACTAAAGGAAAAAAGGAGGCAAATGATAAGTGAGGTATTGGCTATGAGAAAGGTGAAAGTTGTGGATCTGAACATAAGGATTCTAGACAGAAAATTCAGATGAACAAAGGCAGAAGATATCATGTAAGACAACCCAATGCTCAAAATTTTAATGGTTACTACTTTTCTTGTAATAAATTTGTTCATAAGGCTTCTCAATGTAGAAGTAAAATAAATTCAAACAGTCCATCATTTCCTAGTTAGTGTTTTAGTTGCAATAAGTTTGGTCATAAGTCAATTGAGTGCAGAAGTATGTCTGTCAGTGTAAGGAATGTTAAATGCTATACTTGTGGAAGATTTGGGCATGTTGCTAATCAATGCAGGTCAAAGGGGAATCAATGGGATGAATGTTCTAGACAAAGAAATTTGGTATGTTACACTTGCAACAGATTTGGTCACATTGCAAGATTTTGCAAGAACAAAAACATGGATAAAAGAGGTTTGGTATACAAAGGAAGAATTTCACAGAAAGATGATAAAGGAAAAGGGAAAGTGACAGTAGAAGAAATAAGAGATCGGATGAAGAAAACATGGTTGAAGAAGAGTGAATCTAATGAAGGAAATAAGCCCGTACCAAAAGTAGCCTCTGGTAATTCCTCGGAAAATTGATCTCAGGTCATTGGCCTAGGGGGAGTTTTTTTAAGAAAAATCCTCTATCCCCGTATCATTAGTTGGCACTAGAATGCAAGGAATTTTTAGTAGTTGTGCTATCAGTCTACAAATATATATGTGATCACTTATGCAGAAAATCGAGATCTAGAAGGTCTGCGGATGGATTCTTCTCTTGCTGTCTGAGAAAACAGAGTAACCAGAACTCCTAGGGAAAAACATTTAATGTGACAAAAAGTTTAGGTGTACAAAGCTATAAAAAGGTATTTTAACCCTCATTTGTCACCTTGCATTGAAGAAAGAATAGAAGGAGAGCTTTTGTAGTAGAATTTTGAAGGAATCAAGTAAATTTGGTGGTGAATTCATCAGGTATTTCTGATCGCTTGTTGAATTTCTAATTTTGTGCTCGGTAGAAAAACCTGTTTAGTATAGAAAGAAAAATGAAACAAATCAAAGGAATTGTGAATCTGGATGAATATACTAGTAGAAAGATCATTGATGTGAAAAATTTGTTGCCGGTTGATGAATTGAAGTGGCTTAAAGGTGTGAAACATAGAAGTTTGGATATTTGGAATGAGTTTCCTTATTTTGACAATGCAGAAGTTGTTAGGTTTATCCTAAACAGATTGAATGAGGACATTCTAACCTTGGATAAACCCTATCTTATTTTGAAGGATGTGATTAGAAATCTAACTGGTCTATGCAATGATAGGGATATTCCAAAAAATAAGTTGATTTAGAACAAGGAAGTCGAAACCCTAACCGGAGTAACAAGAGATCAAAGAGGGCTAGTAATTTCAACAATCAAAGATCTAATAACAAGGTACATTTCACATGAGATTTCATACAAATTTTTCTTCAGAAACAAGGAAGGCGCAACCTCAGCAAGCGCAGTTTACATATCTCAGAAAATGATAATGGAGGATCAAGACTTTGACCTGTGTATTTTGCTAAAAGATCAATTGGTGGAGAATGTGCAATTAACAAAGGATGCATTACCCCTTTAGGTTTGGTACTTTGATCATATGTATCATGATGTATTTTCTGAATTGTTTGCCTTAGATCGATAATGTGGTATGGAGGGAAAATGAATCGATTTGTAAGCAAATTTTTGAATATTTCAATACTCTGGAATATTGTGAAAAAGTTTATACAAATTTCTTTAGAGAGTTGCTGGGAAAGTTTGGAGAAACTAGCATTTCCTTTTCGACAAAAGTACTTGAAGTTGGATCATCTTCTGGTAAAATAGAAATTAGAAAAGAGCCCTAGAATTTGTTGATGAAACTCCTCTAGCACACAAGTCTCCTAAACTTGAAGGAAAAGGCAAAGAGCAAGTAATTTTGGATATACCATATGAAGATTATGATGAGTACACTCCAAGGGATGAACCAAAATTAGTTGAACTGGATGTGATAATAGCAGAAGAAAGCAAAGAAGAAGGTTCTTTAGTCAAAACAAAGATACTACAAATTGTTCAAGAAAAATATGGGATGCATAATATTGTTGATAAATGGTTAGACAAACCCTCATATGAGCAGGACCTAATTGAGAGCACTCTAGGTAGTTACTTTGTAAATAATAACATTGGGTTGGAAAGTTTGCAGAATGTACTTCCTGAAGAGTTGATTGAATGTATTAGGGAAACTATGGCCTCTGAGTCTTAGGATAAGAAAGAGGAAGAAGTAATTTTACATTTGAAGGAGCAGTTTAGTCTATCCCTTACCAAATTTAAAAGGAAAATGAATGTGTTGAGACAATGTATAAACTTAGCAAATAACATCTACAATTATTGTCTTTGTTGGCCTCATGTAGTTGGGAAATACAAGGACAAGTTGGAGCAGATTGAAAGTGAGATGAACAAAATTGGTCAAGATTATAACATGTTTCAGGACTAGGAAGGTACAATAAAGAAAAGGATTCATGAGTTGCAAACTGAGTATGCAAAAGTGCACTTTTGTAGAAACACTCTTGTGGACACTTTCTAGAAAGTGAAGGATTTAACTGAATGCAGATTGGAGCAGCTAATTGAAGTGCTAAAGAAAGGAGAGAAATTAGAAGGAACGATTACAATTCCAAAATCCCTCATCTAGATCATCAACCGAACATCAGAAAACAATAGCTTGATCATAATCATTGGGATTACAGTAGATGCTTGGAAGAAATTCTTCTGGAAATGAAAGATAAGTATAAAATAATTTTCTCACTTCTGCAATAGTTGTAGTTCTTCAAATTTTCTAAATTAGCAAAGGGGGGAGGGTGCATGAATTTGGTCACACTTTTGTGGCCAAATGGGAAGAAAATGGGGAAACACATAACACGCTCATGTTATAATGTGAGCACATTGTGTGCTTTTAAAAGAAAAGAAAAAAAAGTGAAATGTGTATCATTTGCTTTTCATTGTTTCTTAGCTCTACTCGCGGCCAAAAACCCTCATTTTTGTGCTTGCGTTCTAGGAGGAAGGACATCTACAAATTTCATCAAGAACAGTTCAATTTTGTCTACAAATATGGTGCCACGACGACAAAGAGATGCAGGAGGTAAGTATTGTTTACTATTTGTTTTGAATTTGTTAGTTTGAAATTGATTTTGTTTGTTTTAGGTTAGATTTGATTTTTTTTTTAAAAATCTGTAGGAAATCCTACAAATCCTCAACAAGAAGAGGAGGTAAATCCTCAACAAAATCCTCAACAAAATCAACCTCCCCCACCATTCTCTCAATTCCCTCCTGGCACTCAATAAAATTTGAGTGAAATTGAGAACAATAAAAAACAACTTGAGGATCTTATCAGTAGGTTGAGTGATCCAATGCTTCTAGAAAATTCATTGAAAGACATGTTAAAAAATGTAGATGCAATCACCCAACAAATATCTAGATGGCAAGATAGGAGGCAAACAACCAAGGCATATTATGCAGACAAATTATCATATAAACAAGTAAAAGATTTAAAAATTACTAAAGGTGATATGTGCTCTCTATTCACTGACCCTAAAACAAATCAAAATCTTACCCTCAATGCAAAGAGGTTTCCTATTCATTGGTGCCACCACCAAAATATTAAGAACCATTTTTATGAAAGATAGTATGTGGTCTTTGATTACCCACCGTGCAATAATTGTGAAGTCCTCCAATATTTTCTTAGGAAACTATACAGTGAGTTTGTATTCAACTAAATCCCAAATTATTTTGATGAGGGAGTTCCAGGGGAGAGGTGGGGGGTTAGCTCAGGATATGCCCGGTGCACAGCCGGATCCTACGCGGCAAGGGAGATGACCTCTCGCTAGGCCACCTCATGAGAAGATTGTGATGCCTGCCACAAGGAGAGCCGACATAGAGACATTGCAGGCAATCACAACTTTGACCCGGAGTGTCATCCATCACACTAGCCTTATTGTACAACACCATCCAGGGGAGTCTTCAGGTGGTGGCCTTCAAACCCATGTGTGTCAATCTTGCGGGTGACTTGTTCATATGACCCTACTCAACACTCAAGAGGGTGCTATGCAAGATCCATATGCTACTACACAACCTAATCCATATGCATCTACGGGGATGGAGAGGACGGCTGACATTTTGCATGATGCATATGGCATTGACACTCAGGTAAAATTAACATGTTCATTGAATTTAATTTATTAAATTTGATTGTGAAATGCAAGATTAACTAATTTAGTTTTATTATTTTAATAAAATTGCAGGGTCATAGTGTAGAGACTGGATACACCAGTCATCCACCTACTTATTTTTGTAGTACACCTATCAGTGGGGTATGTAAAGTTAATAAACAATTATAAATTTATTACATGTGTTAATAGCATTGTTTTACGAATGGTATTTTAATATGTGATTTTGGATGTTGAACAGGGTACTGTTGGAGGTTTCAAGGAAACACCTTGAGTGCCAGTAGATTTGATCAAACATTCACAAAGGTAATATAGAATTTAAAGAGAACTTAAGTAATGAATTCTAAGTTTAATAGATTTGTGTAGTTTATATTCATATTGTTGACTTATGTTGCATTACACATCATTCAAAATCAAAGCATTACTTCAAATTCGATAACTAATAATCATAAATATATCTGTTTAATACTTGTACTCAAAAAATCATTAGATCTCATACATTATAAGTCATCACATGGATCGCTATTGTAACTTTTTTGTGATTGAATAATTTGTTGTTTTATTTTTAGATGTTGGTGACAAAAACACCGCCAAACATTATGAGGGCAATGGATATTGGTTTTTCCTCTCGCTATACAATCCTTGATGGCTTCTGATAGGGGAGGTACGAGGCAAATTACTAAATTTCAATTTACATTCATTGTTATAGATGAACTAGTTCTAGTGAAAAATCAAACCATTATTGATTCATAGTTTAATTCTTATTTTGATGGTTTATATAGGGCTTGAGCATGCCTGAACATCGGCGGCAAATATTTCCATCGAGGAGAGTGGATTGTGAGATGGGTCAGTAAGTGATTATTTTGTTAAATATATTAATTTTATAATGTCTATATATTAATGTCTTTACTTCTTATTGTAATAGTTGAAACTTCACCAGAAGCTAAACACTAGGAGGAGAGTAGGAGCACTCCTCGAGCACAATAGAAATGGGTGATAGACTTATCGCCATCGGATCGCCTAGCAAAGGGAAAGAAAATTGTATTTGAACCAGAGCATGGAGAGAAATGAATTTTGAATGCACAAATCCCTTTGTTGTATGCCTACATGGCAATTTTGTACATATTTTGTATTGGATATATTTGACATTGAATGCCTATATGGCATTCTCGTAAGCCTATATGGCTATTTTGTAACTATATTTTATACTTATATCGACATATATTGATGTATGCATACATGGCTATTTGCTTAATACAAATCTTTTTATAGATGGTGTCCATATTTGCAAATTATAAATTCATGGTTCAATACATATGAGTTACGTGTATTCAAGTGTATACTTTACAACTTACGCACATATATTTTTTGAATTACATGTGAACATCGAAAAGTGTGAAATTTTTTGTGTTTGGAAGTCAAATCTAAGCCAATTTTGCAATTCTCAGTTCTTGCATACTCGATCTTATGGACTTATTCCTTCCTAGCACATATTGTGAATATTTCTCATTTGGTACAGAAGACAGATTCCTCGTTTTTGAACCACTCATAGCAAAGAGATTCACAATAAGACTTTAGCATTGGAATACTACTGCATACTTCTCTTGCCTAGACCATAAAGGATTGAAAATTCTTAATTTGATGCAATGATAGTTGTGAGATGAGAATTTATATAACCACATGCCTATTTTGAAACTTCACATCTAATATTGCATCAACAAGAACTTAAGAATTGTTGCATTAGAGTGTTAGGTTTGATAGGCCTTCTCTTCCCTAAGGGAGGAGATCCTACATCTTGAATTTTGAACAAAATTTTAAGAAGCGAACATTTTACCTAAAAGCTTCAAACCTAGATGACATATTTGGCTAAGTCTATCTTGAAAATTATCAATGCGTTCAAACTCTAAAGGAGATTCCCCCTGAAAAGAAAACTTTACCCTTTTTCCCAAGGAAAGAAATTGCAACAAGTTGCATGTGATTTATCTTATTTCTTTCTCATAGTTCCTGGTCAATCATTCATGGCTCAAGATAGTTCTGCCAAGGCAAGGACACCCAAAAAATCATCGAGATTCTTCTACGATCTGCAAGAAAAAGGTTTTGGCTCTTTCACAATGTAAATAATTATGTAACAATGTTTTCTTGTTTTCCTTCCACACAGAAAAATGTTCACACTTTTTAGATTGATCAATGATCAATAATGGCTGATTGTAAACACTTGACATTTTTATGTTTGAACTTTAATTTATAATTTTGTATCATGACATTCGAGTAGATCACTAATATTTTAATATTTCACTATGAAAGTGGTGGTGTATTTTTTCTATGTTATTTGACTATTAATATGGTGGTGTATTATGAACTTGATTACTGCTACAAATATGTATATATTTCTGATTTTTATATGTTTTTGTATGACCAAACCCAAAACGAACCCAACCCCAAAAAAAAAAATTCCCGAACCGGTGAACTGGGTTCTCGAACCCGATCCCAAACCCAAAACTGAACCGGTAACTTAGTAAAAAATAGATTTTTGTAGTTTATATTCATAACATTGATTACACTGTATTGCACATCTTTCAAACTAAAAGCATTGCTTCACATTTCATAACTAATAACTAGATGCTGATAGATGAAAAAATATCAATTACAATATAGTTTTTACAAAGTCAACCTTAGTTATGCAATTACTTCACATTGCATAACTAATAACTAGAAGCAGTTGCCAATTGCATTTGGTTTTCATGGCATTCTATGAGACCACATTTCTTGAGGCATTTTTTTTTCAAATAGTTCACGCCTTTGTCTATACTACCACATTTTTCATACATGTTCATTAAAAGCATTTTATCAAATAGTTCAAGTGTTGCCTTGTTGCTATGGCCAAAAGCCTAAAAGAAGTGCTTTCGTACAAGCTATGCATGCTTGGAAAGAATCTATCAAAAACATAATAGTAAGCAATATCATAGACAAGGTAGTGAACTCTTTGAAAAAATGCCTCAAAGAAATGAGGTCTCATGACCTGATGGAATGCCATGACAATCAAATGCTTTGATTGTCATGGCATTCCATCACCATGAGACCTCATTTCTTTGAGGCATTTTTTCAAAGAGTTCAATGCCTTGTCTATGCTAACACATTTTTCATACATGTTTATCAAAGCATTTAGCCAAACAGTTCATTGCCTTTGCCGCTATGGCTAAAGCCTAAAATAGGTGCTTTCAAAACAAGCCATGGATGCTTAGGAAAACTATCATAGCATAATAGTAAGCACAGCATAGACAAGGGAATGAACTGTTTGAAAAAAATTCCTCAAAGAAATGTGGTTCATGGTGGACGTCATGACAAGCAAATTGTTGTGCATTGGTCATGGCATTCCCATCACCATGAGACCACATTTCTTTGAGGCATTTTTTTCAAAATAGTTTGCTGTCTTGTCTATGCTACTACATTTATCATACATGTTTACTGAAAGCATTCTTATCAAACAGTTTCTCTCTAGTTGCCATGGATAAAGTTTTTCCAAAAATATCAGTTTCCAAAAAAAAAGCCATGGATTCTTGTGGAAAATCTATCAAAGCATACCAATAAGCAATAGCATAGAAAAGACAACAAACTGTTTGAAAAAAAGCCTCTTAAAGAAATGTGGTCTCAATGGTGATGGAATGCCATGACAATCCATAGCAATTTTTTTATCATGGCATTCATCATGCCATTCCATCACCATGAGACCTCATTTCTTTGAGGCATTTTTTCAAAGAGTTCACTGCCTTGTCTATGCTAACATATTTTTCATACATGTCTATCAAAGCATTTAGCCAAACTGTTCATTGCCTTGTTGCTATGGCTAAAAGCCTAAAACAGGTGCTTTCGAACAAGCTATGGATGCTTAGAAAAAATCTATCATAGCACAATAGTAAGCAATAGCATAGACAAGGGAATGAACTATTTGAAAAAAATGCCTCAAAGAAATGTGGTCTCATGGTGGTGGAATGCCATGATGGTGCAAGAGCACCCAAGCTCCTTGAGGATCATTTGGAGAGTCAGGAGATGGTAGGGGTCTTGAAGGCCTATAAACCTTTCCAAAGCATCAATTATAGCATTTTGAGGCCTATAATGGCATTTGGCATGGATGAGTGTAACAGGAAGATCAAAAGTCCCAAGGGTCCTGATAAGGACCATAAGACCAAATTGACTTGTAAATGGAACAATGATGTTCTAGGAGTTTAAATAGGTATATGATGTTTTAATTAGGTTAAATAAGGTTGAATGATGATATGTAATAGTTTTGAAAGCTTTATAGTTAATAGGAGTTAATAAATTGCAATGTTGAAAATTCAAATTTTTGAAATCCAACTTTGGGCGAAAAAGTGAGTTTTAGGAGTTTTAATCAAAATAATGTAATAAAATAAATTTTAATTGGTTGGGACAATTGTAGGATGAGTCTATAAGCCTCAAGAAAGCATTTGTATAGAGGGTTGGCTGATATTGCAAGTGTTGTACGGACTGCTACAGAAAATCAATAAAAACTTCAATCTTTTTGCATTTTCTTGAGTTTTTTTTATGAATCTCTAATTCCTTTTGGTGTCATGCTCATTTGGATGGTTTAAGAACTTGTATTTACATGCATTTAACCTTTTTAATGACCTGAATAACGTTGGGAATCAGTTTCTTGTGTTATATTGTTGATTGTCCTCAAAAGGTACATATTTTTCACTAGTTTTGAGAGTCTTCATGAATAAATGATCCATTTCATGGGAGAGTGTGACTGAAAATATAGTGGATCATATCTAACTTTTATTATATAGATATAACAAGTTATTGTGAAGGAAATATTGATTCTTGGGTGTACAACGAGTTTTAGCAAGGAAAAGGGCATGAAAATGGTGCCTAAAGTGTAGCAGCAGGAGATCTACCTTAATAAGGGCTATATTTCTAAGTTGAAGGTGTTTAGATATGTTGATTTATAGGTGAAAAGTCCAAGAGAAGGTTTTGGAAGTGTTGGGAAAGCTAATTTTCAAGAGGCCCTAGTTTTGGAGCAATTTATTGAGGGTTTTGTGATTTAGGGTGTTGAGGGTATCAAAGAGGACTAATACCTTGAAAATATTTGGTTTGGGAACATTTTAAAACATTGTTGAAAGTTTCATAGTCAGGGGATAAGTTTAGAGAGGGGTTGCTTTGAAAAAGTGGGCTAATTAGGCCTTGAATTTGAGGAAACAACATATTTTGGTAGGTTTGATCTAGAACAAGTGCCATAAATGATTTGATATGTTGTGTATCATCATGAATCACATATAAATCAATCATTATATTGAGGATTCCTTTGGGGAAGTTGAGTGAAAAGTCAAAAAACCATCGCTAGAAGCCTAGTTGGGCTAGAAGCCTAGTCAAGGTGCAAAAAGTGAGTTTTTTCTAAGACAGAGGTTTGGGGCTTTGAAACCATTCAAGAAAAGTTTTTTTGAGTTCCTTGAGATCACTCCAAGGGTTGGGTCAATTAGAAAAGCATCTAAGTTATAAGTGCACTATTGAGGCTTGTCTTCATCAGGGTGCCTAAAAGAGTGTTTGAGATTGCATCATTGTAATCCTTGAAACTATGAGTTTTGACTAAAGTCCCATCCCCTCTGCATCACATGACAAGCAAATTGTTGTGGATTTTCATGGCATTCCATCACCATGAGACCACATTTCTTTGAGGCATTTTTAAAAACAGTTCGCTGCCTTCTCTATGCTAATACATTTATCGTACATGTTTACCAAAGCATTCTATCAAACAGTTTGCTTCCTTATTGCTATGGCTAAAAGCCTAAAATAGGTGCTTCCAAAAAAGCTATGGATGCGTGGAAAAAATCTATCAAAGCATACTAATAAGAAATAGCATAGAAAAGGTAGCAAACTATTTGAAAAAAATCCTCAAAGAAATGTGGTCTCAATGGTGATGGAATGCCATGACAATCTACAAAAAATTTCTTGTCATGGCATTTGTCATGCCATTCCATCACAATGAGACAACATTTATTTGAGCAATTTTTTCAAAGAGTTTAGTGCCTTGTCTATGCTCTTATGAATAGAATTTATTGAAATTCGAGATGTTCTTATAATGTATACATCATAGGTGGTCATGATAAGGTTAAATTCAAATGAATAACTTGAAATTGCCTCACCAAGCTTCGCACACTAATGTAGGAGCATCGAGTGGTGTAAGGGCAATCTTGCATCACCCAAAAATAGTTAAATTTCAAGTTTCTCAATTTTTAGATGTTTTTACATTTTTGGATACCCTTTTCGTCATAATGAAATTCTCAATTTACGGTCTTTATTTTCTATTCTTGGGTGGAAAGATATTACAGTTTTAGTTTCCCAGATTTGCACTTAAAAATCTTCTGAGTTAGATTTGAGGCACTTAAATTTCCTGGATAGGCCCCAAAACATGCTGAAATTGGTGTAGCAAATCTTGAGCACATTGTTGACTTTGTGACCTTTCCAACGGTTCAAACGGTTCATGAATTGGAGTCCTGGATCAAAAGTTATGGCCCCGGGAAGTTGGCGCACTTTCTATAAGATACAATTGCAAATGCTCTTTTGAAATTTGCACTTCATGTTGTAAGTTTTCATTGCCAAACTGCCTAAACTCAAATTTGAATGTTGTTTTGGCTCCAAACTAAAGAGGAGCTCTATTTATGGGTGGGTTTCTAATTTTTGGGTAACTTTTTGGGGACAAGCTCGCATATTGCGAAAGGGTGATTCTGTAGCTTTCTTTAGCTTGCATGTGTTGTAGAACTTGGGGATTTGAGATCTTCTGCATGTAAGAAGCTCAATTTTCTGAATAATAAAATTATTCTCTTGTTTGTGGGTTATTTCCTAGGTCTCGGGCTGTGCCCTCATCAAGTGGTATTAGATAAAGGTTTTCTTGAGTGTGTGGACAGATCGCCGATCATGAGGCAGTTCGCACCAAGACCATGGTTGTGGGTTGAGGTCAAGAAAGATGCCTCCAAGAGTGATGCCTAGTAGGTGTGGTGGTGTCAGAGGTGGTCGAGGCAGCAGAAATGTTGGTGGAAGAGATGCATTGGCAGCCCTCCAGAGAGAGATTTATGCATTACAAGAGCAATTGAGAAGAGGGTTGAACCCGAGGGAGGAAAGTGAGGATGAAGGAGAGGAAGAAAGTTCAGATGTAGAAGAGGAAGAACAAGCAATTGATCAAGACCAAATGTGGCAAATAAGGGCCATTTTGAAGATCAAGAAAAGACCCAGAGCAGAAGTCCCCAATTATTCTGGAAGTCTGAACCCAGAAGGGTTGATCGACTAGATCAACAAGCTAGAAGAATATTTTGAGTATGAGGAAATAGAGGACCCAAATCGAGTTAAGTTTGTGAAAATGAAGCTAAAGGGCCATGCCAGTATTTGGTGGAAAGAGGTTCAGTTGGAAAGCAATCGAAGAGGAAATATCACCAGATGGGATCGCTTGGTAGAGAAACTAAAGAAGTAGTTCATACCAGTGGACTACGAGTTAGATCTATTGAAGAAATTGCAAGGGTTGAAACAAGGAAGCAGATCTATGAAAGAATATACTGAAGAATTTCACAAGATAATAATCAAAACGGGCCACATAGAGGCCAATAAGGAGAAGGTAGCTTGATATCTTAATGGGTTACGACCGAGCATTCAGGAGGAGTTAAGCCTAGTTAGAATGACCACCATTGAGGATGTGTATCAGTTTTCTCTAAAGATGGAAGAGAAGCTAAAAAAAAGATTTGATGGCAAGCAACAAGGACGAGTAGGTCAAAGTGGATGGGGCAGTGGAAGACCTTCAAGAAGCTGAAATGATAATGAAAAGAAAAGTGAAGATGTGGGTACCAGCCGAAGCCAAAGGAATGACAACTTCTACTACCCTCGTGATCAAAATAGTGGTGATCAAAGAGGTAGAGGATGAGGGAGATATGGACAATGATCTGGAAGAGGTGGTTTCAAAGGAATGTGTTTTCAGTGTGGTGAAGAAGGGCATCGAGCCTATGAATGTCCACAACACCAAGGAAGGGCAGAGAAAAAGCCAGAAGGTTGTGGAAGGGTTGTGCATGTAGATGAGGAGGCCCAATCTTAACATTCAGATGATGCTGAAAGGGGAGAAGCCCTAGTGATTAGGAGAGCTCTGGTGACTGAGGAAAAGAAACCAAAACAGAGGAAGAATCTATTTTGTACAAGGTGCAAGTGTGAAGGAAAATGTTGTGATATCATTATTGATGGTGGGAGCACCGATAATCTGGTGTTAGAGGAGATGGTCACAAAGTTGAAGTTGAAGAGGGAAAGGCATCCGGTGATTCGTGATCGCATTGTCTAGCTGTTTAAAAACCACAAATGTTGGCCAATGAGCAGCGTCGGCAAAGTTCAAGATCGAGCCACCATGATGAGCCACTGCGATATCATCCCATGGATGCATGTCACATGTTGTTGTGGGAGGCTATGGCAGTTCGATAGGGCGAAGCCATACATGATGGCCATGCAAACACTTATTCCTTGACAAAGGATGGGTTCATCAAAAGTTGAAATCCCCTCAAGAAGACCAAAGAAAATACATGCAGAGGTGCTAAAATTTGTTATGTATATGGAAGAAAATTTTTAGAAGGTATGAAGCATGAGCGTGTGTGTTATGCATTGATTCCTAGAGTGAGCAAGGAGGATAGTGAGAAGGTTCCAGAAGAAGTTTCTGGGATGTTGGATGAGTTTTAGGATATTGTTTCTGATAATGTACCCGAGGGTTTACCACTAATAAGGAAGATCAGTCATTAGATTGACTTGATTCTTGGAGTCAGTTTGCCAAATAAGGCAGCTCATAGAATGACTCCAGCAGAAAATGAGGAGTTGAACAAACAAGTTCAAGAGTTATTGAGAAAGGGTTTGATACTCTGAGAGTTTGAGCTCATGTGTAGCAATTCGCAGACTAGCACCAAAGAAGGATGGGGAGTGGAGGATGTGCATAGATTCTGCCATAAACAAGATAACAATCAAGTACAGCCCCTTTGCCAAGGATGGATGACCTGATGGATTGTTTGAGGGAGCTCAAGATTACAAAGATTAATCTAAAGAGTGGATATCACCAGATCCGTGATTCAAGAGGGAGATGAATGGAAGACTACCTTCAAGACCAAAGAGGGTCCGTAGACGAAAGTGGTTAGTCATGCCTTTGGGCCAACCACGCACTGCTACCATTCATGCGGCTCATGAACGAGGTACTGAAAGAATTTCTAGGAAGTTTTATTATTGTGTATTTAGATGATATTTTGATTTTCAGTAAGACGTTGGATGAACATTTGATGCATATTCGTAGAGCCTTTGAGAAGTTAAGAGAAGAGAAACTATTGATTAATCGGAAGAAGTGCAGTTTTGTGAAGAGGGAGTTAGTGTATTTGGGGTTTGTTGTGTCAGCAGAAGGTCTCAAGATGGACCTGCAGAAGGTGAAGGCTATTCGAATGGCCTACCCCAAGAACTACTCTCACCCAGGTGGGGAGATCTTTCCATGGTTTGGCTAGTTTCCTTTAGAAAGTTCATTAGAAGCTTTAGTAGTATTTGTGGACCCCTGACTGAAACAATGAGAGGATAGAAAAGAATTCAAGTGGAGCACTGGAGCAGCAAAAAGTTTCAAACTGTTGAAGCAGAAGGTGACAGAGCAACCTGTTCTAGCCCTCCCAGATTTCAACAAGGTGTTTCAGGTGGATTGTGATGCCAGTGGTTGTGCCATTGGAGCAGTGTTGAGCCAAGAAGGTAATCCCATTGCCTATTTCAGTGAAAAGTTAAATGATGCCAAGAGAAAGTATTCTGTATATGATCAAGAATTTTATGCAATAGTTCAAGCATTAAAGAAATGGAGACATTATTTGTTGCCGAAGGAATTTGTTCTATATACTGATCATCAGGCCTTACAGTACCTAAATAGTTAGGGAAAATTAAATTAGAAGCATATGAAATGGGTAGAGTTTTGCAGAGTTATACCTTTGTTTTGAAACATAGGAGTGGGAAGTCAAATAGGGTTACAGATGCCTTAAGTAGGAGGCATACATTGATGACAAAGATGCATATTGAAGTGGTTGGGTTCAATGAACTTTAAGACACTGCGACGCTAAGATCCCGATTTCACAGAGGTTGAAAGCTCTGCGCGAACCTGTTACGTTGATAGACAAGGTGGCTGGATTTCATAATCCAGGATGGCATGTTATTTAAGGAAAGTCAATTGTGTATTCCGAGGAGTTCCATGAGGGAGAACCTGATAAAGGAGAAGCATAGTGGAGGAATGGCAGGACATTTTGGTCGAGATAAGACCATTGCCATTATCAGTGAGTATTATTACTAGCCTCAGTTGTCACAGGATGTGAAGAAGCTTGTACAAAGCTGCAGAGTATGTCAAATGGCTAAAGGAGTGAGCCAGAATACAGGCTTATATCATCCCCACCGCATCTAGAGATGGAGGATATAAGTAGACTTTGTTCTTGGTTTGCCAAGGACACAATGAGGAATGATTTAGTCTTTGTGGTGGTTGATAGGTTTTCAAGATGGCACATTTCATTCCATGTCAGAAGACCCATGATGCAGTCCACATTGCTGACTTGTTCTTCAAAGAGGTGGTGAGGCTACATGGTCTGCCAAAGAGTATTGTTTCAGATCGTGACACCAAATTTGTGGGGTACTTTTGGAGGACCTTGTGGAAGAAGCTGAAGACAGAGTTGAAGTTCATTTTTGCACACCATCCACAAATAGATGGGCAGATAGAGTGTTGTTAACAGGAGTCCGGGTAACCTAATGTAGATATTTGTAGAAGATAAACCTAAGGGATGGACTTGATCTACTCCTGTGCAGAATTTTCTTTACAAATAATTATGTGTCAATAGAAGCACCGGGTAGGTCACCATTCCAGATTGTGTATGGAGGTAGCCCTAATAGCTCCGTAATTCAAGGAAGATAGACCAAGAGAAGAAAATGAGTGCTGAAGCTGAAGATTTTGTAGAGAACATCAAGAATATACATGAGAAGGTAAGAGAACATATTAACAAGATGAATATGCAGTATAAGGCTAAGGCAGATAAGAAGAGGAGGTATAAGGAGTTTCAGATTGGTGATGAAGTGATGGTCCACTTGAGGAAAGAAAGGTTTCCTGTGGGAACCTATAACAAATTGAAGATGAAGAAATTCGGTCCCTGTAAGATTTTTAAGAAGCATGATTCAAGGAATGCATATGAGGTAGAGTTGCCTAATGGAATCAACATTTCCCATGTGTTCAACATTTCAGATTTGACAGAGTATCATGAAGGTGGAATGAGGGAAGCACCCGTACTGGTAGTATGACATTCTTAGTACCTACTTTAGAGGAGGAGATTGAAGCAATCCTGGATATTCATGTAGGAAGGAGTACCAGAAACAGGTAGTATGAAGAATATCTAGTGAAATGTAGAGGAAGGCCTGTGGAAGATTCATCCTGGCTATCTAAGGCAGCGGTTGATTGGTTGGGTTTTCCTCAACCATCTGAAGACGTGATGGGTCACTTCTCAAATTACCTCTGGGTGTTTGATGCAGGAGCATCCAGTGGTGTAAGGGCAATCTTGCATCACCCAAAAATAGTTAAATTTCAAGTTTCTTAGTTTTTAGATGTTTTTACATTTTTGGATACCTTTTTTGTCATAATGAAATTCTCAATTTATGGTCTTTATTTTCTATTCCATGGTGGAAAGATATTGCAGTTTTAGTTTCCTAGATTTGCACTTGAAAATCTTATGAGTTAGATTTGAGGCACTTAGAGTTCCTAGATAAGCCCCAAAACTTTCCAAATTTGGCATAGAAAATTTGGAGCACGTTGTTGACTTCGTGACCTTTCCAACGGTTCAAACGGTTTGCGAATCGGAGTCCGATCAAAAGTTATGGCCCCGGAAGTTGGCACATTTTCTAGAAGATACAATTGCAAATGATCTTTTGAAATTTGAACTTCATGTTGTAAATTTTGGCACCAAACCAGCCTAAACTCAAATTTGAATTTTTTTGGCCTAAACTAAAGAGGAGCCCATTTATGGGCTGGTTTCTAATTTTGGGTAACTTTGGGACAAGCTCACATATTGCGAAAGGGTGATTCTATAGCTTTCTGTAGCTTGCATGTGTTGTAGAACTTGGGGATTTGAGATCCTCTGCATGTAAGAAGCTCCATTTTCTAAATAATAAAATTATTCACTTGTTTGTGAGTTATTTCCAAAGTCTCGGGCTATGCCTTCATAAAGTGGTATCAGAGAAAGGTTTCCTTGAGCATGTGGACAAATAGCAGATCGTGAGGCAGTTCACACCACGACTGTGGTTGTGGGTTGAGGTCATGAAAGATGCCTCCAAGAGTGATTTCTGGTAGGCATGGTGGTGCCAGAGGTGGTCAAGGTGGCAGAAATGCTAGTGGAAGAGATGCACTGGCAGCCCTCTAGAGACAGATTGATGTGTTACAAGAGCAGTTGAGAAGAGGGTTCAACCCGAGGGAGGAAAGTGAGGATGAAGGAGAGGAAGAAAGTTCAGATGTAGAAGAGGAAGAAGAAGCAATTGATCAAGACCAAGTGTGGCAAATAAGGGCCATTTTGAAGATTGGGAAAAGACCCAGAGTAGAAGTCCCCAGTTATTCTGGAAGTCTGAACCTAGAAGAGTTGATCGATTGGATCAACAAGCTATAAGAATATTTTGAGTATGAGGAAATAGAGGACCCAGATTGGGTTAAGTTTGCGAAAATGAAGCTGAAGGGCCATGACAGTATTTGGTGGAAAGAGGTTCAGTTAGAAAGAAATCGAAGAGGAAAAAGAAATATAACCAGATGGGATTGCTTGGTAGAGAAACTGAAGAAGTAGTTCATACGAGTGGACTATGAGTTAGATTTGTTGAAGAAATTGCAAGGGTTAAAGCAAGGGAGCAGATCTGTGAAAGAATATAATGAAGAATTTCACAAGATAATCATCAGAATGGGCCACAAAGAGGCCAATACGGAGAAGGTAGCCTGATATCTTAATGGGTTATGACCGAGCATTCAGGAGGAGTTAAGCCTAGTTAGAATGACCACTATTAAGGATGTGTATCAGTTTGCTCTAAAGGTGGAAGAGAAGCTGAACAAAAGATTTGATGGCAAGCAACAAGGACAAGGAGGTCAAACTAGAAGGGGCAGTGGAAGACCTTTAGGAAGCCGAAATGATGATGAAAAGAAAAGTGAAGATGTGGGTACCAGCCAAAGCCAAAGGAATGACAAATTCTACCGCCCTCATGATCAAAATAGTGGTGATCAAAGAGGTAAAGGACAAGGGAGATATGGACAAGAATCTGGAAGAGGTGGTTTCAAAGGAACGTGTTTCTAGTGTGGTGAAGAAGGGCAACGAGCCTATGAATGTCCACAACACCAAGGAAGGGCAGAAAAAAATCCAGAAGGTCATGGAAGGGTTGCGCATGTAGATGAGGAGGCCCAATCTGAACATTCAGATGATGCTGCAAAGGGAGAAGCCCTTGTGAATAGGAGAGCCCTAGTGACGAAGGAAAAGAAACCACAATAGAGGAAGAATCTATTTCGTACAAGGTGCAAGTGTGAAGGAAAATGTTGTGATGTCATTATTGATGGTGGGAGCACCGATAATCTGGTGTCAGAGGAGATGGTCACAAAAATGAAGCTAAAGAGGGAAAGGCACCTACATCCATATTGGATTGCCTGGTTGCAGAAAGACCACAATGTTGTGGTCAATGAGCAATGCCTAGTAAAGTTCAAGATCAGGAGCTACCATGATGAGGTACTCTGTGATATCAACCCCATGGATGCATGTCACATGTTGTTGGGGAGGCCGTGGTAGTTTGATAGGTGAGCTATACATGATGTCCATGCAAACACTTATTCCTTGACAAAGGATGGGGTTCATCACACGTTGAAACCCCTGAAGGAGATCGAAGAAAAAGTATGTTGTAGTGCTAGAATTTTTTATGTAGATTGAAGAAATTTTTTAGAAGGTATGAAGCATGAGCATGTGTGTTATGCATTGATTCCTAGAGTGAGTAAGGAGGATAGTGAGAAGGTTCCAGAGGAAGTTTCTAGGATGTGTGATGAGTTTTAGGATATTGTTTCTGATAATGTACCTGAGGGTTTACCACCAATAAGGAAGATTAGTCATGAGATTGACTTGATTCTTGGAGCTAGTTTGCCAAATAAGGCAGCTCATAGAATGACTCCAACAGAAAATGAGGAGTTAAACAGACAAGTTCAAGAGTTGTTGAGAAAGGGTTTGATATGGGAGAGTTTGAACCCATGTGCAGTACCTACAGTACTAGCACCAAAGAAGGATGGGGAGTGGAGGATGTGTACAGATTCCCAAGCCATAAACAAGATAGCAATCAAGTACAAATTTCCCTTGCCAAGGATAGATGACTTGATGGACTGTTTGAGTGGAGTTCAGTACTTCACAAAGATTGATCTGAAGAGTGGATATCACCAAATCCAGATTCGAGAGGGTGATGAATGGAAGACTACCTTCAAGACCAAAGAGGGCTTGTACAAGTGGTTAGTCATGACTTTTGGGCTAACCAATGCACCAAGCACATTCATGTGGCTCATGAAGGAGGTACTAAAAGAATTTCTAGGAAGTTTTGTTATTGTGTATTTAGATGATATTTTGATTTTTAGTAAGACATTGGATGAGCATTGATGCATATTCAGAGAGCCTTTGAGAAGTTAAGAGAATAGAAACTATTGATTAATCTGAAGAAGTGCAGTTTTGTGAAGAGGGAGTTAGTGTACTTGGGGTTTGTTGTCTCAACAGAAGGTCTCAAGATGGACCCAGAGAAGGTGAAGGCTATTATGGAATGGCCTACCATAAGAACTACTACCAAGGTGAGATCTTTCCATGGTTTGGCTAGTTTCTATAGAAAGTTCATTAGAAACTTTAGTAGTATTTGTGGACCCCTTACTGAAACAATAAGAGGGGATAGAAAAGAATTCAAGTGGAGCAGTGGAGCGGAAAAAAATTTTGAACTGTTGAAGCAGAAGGTGATAGAGCAACCTATTCTAGCCCTCCCAGATTTCAAAAAAGTGTTTCAGGTGGATTGTGATGCCAGTGGTTGTGCCATTAGAGCAGTGTTGAGCCAAGAAGGTAAGCCCATTGCCTATTTCAATGAAAAATTAAATGATGCCAAGAGAAAGTATTATGTATAAGATCAGGAATTTTATGCAATAGTTCAAGCATTAAAGAAATGGAGAAATTATTTATTGCCAAAGGAATTTGTTCTATATACTGATCATCAGGCCTTGTAGTTCCTAAATAGTCAGGGAAAATTAAATCAGAGGCATATGAAATGGGTAGAGTTTTTGCAGAGTTATACCTTTGTTTTGAAACATAGTAGTGGGAAGTCAAATAGGGTTGCAGATGCCTTAAGTAGGAGGCATACATTGATGACAAATATGTAGATTGAAGTGGTTTGTTTCAATGAGCTTAAGACAGTGTACGCAAAAGATCCTTATTTCACAGAGGCTTGGAAAGCTTGCAAGGAACCTATTACATTGGATAGGACAAGGTGGCTAGATTTCATAATCCAAGATGGCATGTTATTTAAGGGAAGTCAATTGATTATCTTGAGGAGTTCCATGAGGGAGAACCTGATAAAGGAGAAGCATAGTGGAGGAATGGCAAGACATTTTGGTTAGGATATGACCATTGCCATTATCAGTGAGCATTATTATTGGCCTCAATTGTCACAGGATGTGAAAAAGTTTGTACAAAGCTTTAGGGTATGTCAGATGGCTAAAGGAGTGATCCAGAATATATGCTTATATCAACCCTTACCTGTACCAGAGAGGCCATGGGAGGATATAAGTATGGACTTTGTTCTTGGTTTTCCAAGGACACAACGAGGGAATGATTTAGTCTTTGTTGTGGTTGATAGGTTTTTGAAGATGGCACTTTTCATTTCATGTTAGAAGACCCATGATACAGTCCACACTGCTGACTTATTCTTCAAAGAGGTGGTGAGGCTACATGGTCTGCCAAAGAGTATTGTTTCAGATCGTGACACCAAATTTGTAGGGTTCTTTTGAAGGACCTTGTGGAAGAAGCTGAAGACAAAGTTGAAGTTAAGTTCTGCACACCATCCACAAATAGATGGGAAAACAAAGGTTGTTAACAGGAGTCTGGGTAACCTACTGAGATGTTTGGTAGGAGATAAACCCAAGGGATGGGACTTGATCTTACCTCAGACAGAATTTTCTTACAACAATTCTATCAATAGAAGCACTAGTAGGTCACCATTCCAGATTGTGTATGGAGGTAGTCCCAAAACAGCTCCAAAATTGAGGAATATGGACCAAGAGAAGAAAATAAGCGTTGAAGCTGAAGATTTTGTAGAACACATCAAGAATATACACATGAAGGTATGAGAACACATTAATAAGATGAATATGTAATATAAGGCTAAGGTAGATTAGAAAAGGAGGAATAAGGAGTTTTAGATTGGTGATGAAGTGATGGTCTACTTGAGGAAAGAAAGGTTTCCAGTGGGAACACATAACAAATTGAAGATGAAGAAATTTGGTCCCTGTAAAATTTTGAAGAGGCATGATTCAGGGAATGCATATAAAGTAGATTTGGTAGATGGATTCAACATTTCCCTTGTGTTCAACATTTCAAATTTGATGGAGGATCATGAAGGTGGTGCAGAGGAAGTACTACTGATGCAACAATGTGAGATTCCAACACCTACTTCAGAAAAGGAGGAGATTGAAGAAATCTTGGATAGTCGTGTGGGAAGGAGTACTAGGAATAGGCAATATGAAGAATATCTGGTGAAATGGAAAGGAAGGCATGTTGAATATTCATCCTAGTTACCTAAGGCAGAGGTTGACCATTTTGATTTTTCCTCCACCATCTGAGACATGACAAGTTCACTTCTTAAATTACCCTAGGTGTCTGATGCAGGAGCATCCAGTGGTGTAAGGGCAATCTTGCATCACCCAAAAATAGTTAAATTTCAAGTTTCTCAATTTTTAAATTTTTTTACATTTTTGGATACCCTTTTTGTCATAATGAAATTCCCAATTAATGGTCTTTATTTTATATTTCTGGGAGGAAAGATATTGCAGTTTTAGTTTCCCATATTTGCACCTAAAAATCTTCTGAGTTAGATTTGAGGCACTTAGAGTTCCTGGATCGGCCCTGAAACTTGCCAAAATCAGTGTAGCAAATTTTGAGCATGTTGTTGACTTCGTGACCTTTCCAACGGTTGAAACGGTTTGCAAATCAGAGTCCCGAATCAAAAGTTATGGCCCCGGGAAGTTGGCGCACTTTCTAGAAGATACAATTGCAAATGCTCTTTTGAAATTTGAACTTTATGTTGTAAATTTTTGGCACCAAACCCCCTAAACTCAAATTTTAATGTTGTTTTGGCTTGAAACTAAAGAGGAGCTCTATTCATGGGCATGTTTCTAATTTTTGGGTAACTTTTTGGGGACAAGCTCGCATATTGCAAAAGGGTTATTCTGTAGCCTTCTGTAGCTTGTATGTGTTGTAGAACTTGGGGATTTGAGATCCTCTGCATGTAAGAAGCTCATTTTATAAATAATAAAATTATTCTCTTCTTTGTGGGTTATTTTCTGTGTCTTGGGCTATGCCCTCATCACAATACTAATTTTTAATGGCTTAAAATCATTATTGAGATTTGTCAAGATCATCAAAATAAAGATGTTGCATTGCTTTTCTACTTGAGATTCTCTTGGATGGCTCATAAATCTGCATTTTATGCAAGGGGACACCAATCAATGTTTTCGTGGTTACATACAAATACACAGTAAAATAAGATGATAGCATTGGCATCAACCAAACTGACGTGGCATCAACCCTCTCCCTCCTACCCCCTCTCCCTATGTTAGGTATCTCTCTCTCCCTCTCAACCCTCTCCCTCCTACCCCCTCTCCCT